>VDFB02290020.1:0-82114 GCA_007258455.2 Sequoia sempervirens
AGTGAGAGGGAGTGTGAGAGTGACAAAGTGGGAGAGAGAGGGAGTGTGAGTGAGAGACCTGAGAGAGGGAGAGGTTGTGGGAGGGAGTGACCTAATAAAGGGAGAGAAAGAGGGGGTGGAGTGAGAGGGACTTATCTAGGTAGGGTGGGAGGGATAGATAGAGAGAGGGGGGAGAGAGAGAGAGAGTTACCTAGGCAGGTTTCCAAAGGGAGAGACCTGAGAGAGAGAGGGGGTGGGAGGGAGAGAAATGAGAGATAGGGAGAGAGAGGGAGTGGGAGAGAGTGGGAGGGATATAGAGAGAGATAGATAGAGGGAGTGATAGAGGGTGGTAGAGATTGATTGAACGAGAGGTATGTAGAAAGAGGGAAAGGGTAGATAGAGACAATTAGAGAGGGTAGGAGAGAGGGATGGAGGGAGAGGTGATATGTATAGATAGAGAGAAAGCGATAGGGATTGAGGGTTTAGGGTTGAGGGATTAGGGTGGAGGACCTATAGGTTTGATGGTTTCTAGGGTATTAGGGTTTAAGGGTTGAGGGTTGAGGGATTAGAGTCAATGATAGAGAGTATTGGGTTGAGGGTATAGGGTAGAAAGTTTAAGGGTTTAGGGTTAAAAGGTTTAGGGTTAAGGGTTTAGGGTTGAGGGTAGAGGGTTTAGGGTATAGGTTTGAGAATTGCTTATGGTTGAAGGATTAGGTTGAGGGTCCAAATCTTAAAGGGTATGAGAGGGTATATAGGGGTTGAGGTTTAGGGTTTAAGGATTGAGGGTTGGGTTGAGAATTGAGGTTGAGGGTTGAGGTCGGGGTTGAGGAGGTAGAGATTGAGGGTATAGGGTATAGGGTTGAGGGTTGAGGTGAGGATTGAGGGTATAGGGTATAGGTTGAGATTAGGGTTGAGGGTTCCAATGTATAGGGTGGAGGTATAGGGTTTGAGGATTAGGGTTTAAGGTTTTGAGGTAGAGGTAGGGGAGATGGATATAATTAGGGGTATGAGATTGAGGATAGAGGCGGTTACCAAGGAGAGACTTGAGAGATAGGTAGTGAGAGGGAGTGCGAGAGTGGCATAGTGGGAGAGAGAGGGAGTGTGAGTGAGAAACTTGAGAGAGGGAGAGGTTGTGGGAGGGAGTGACCTAATAGAGGGAAAGAAATAGGGGGTGGAATGAGAGGGTCTTATCTAGGTAGGGTGGGAGGGATAGATAGAGAGAGGGGGGAGAGGGGGAGAGAGAGTTACCTAGGTAGGTTTCCAGAGGGAGAGACCTGAGAGAGAGGGGGTGTGGGAGGGAGAGACATGAGAGAGAAGGAGAGAGAGGGAGTGGGAGAGAAGTGGGAGGGAGATAGATAGATAGAGAGAGATATATAGAGGGAGTGATAGAGGGTGGTAGGGATTGATTGAACAAGAGGTACGTAGAAAGAGGGAGAGGGTAGATAGAGACAATTAGAGAGGGTAGGAGAGAGGGAGGGAGGGAGAGGTGAGATGTATAGATAGAGAGAAAGTGATAGGGGTTGAGGGTATAGGGTTGAGGGATTAGGGTGGAGGACCTATAGGGTTGATGGTTTCTAGGGTATTAGGGTTTAATGGTTGAGGGTTGAGAGATTAGGTTCGATGGTAGAGAGTATTGGGTAGAAGGTTTAAGGGTTTAGGGTTAAAAGGTTTAGGGTTAAGGGTTTATGGTTGAGGGTAGAGGGTTTAGGGTATAGGTTTGAGGGTATATGGTTGAAGGATTAGGTTGAGGGTCCAATGTAAAGGGTAGAGGGTATAGGAGTTGAGGGTTTAGGGTTTAGGGTGAGGTTTAATGTGTAGGGTAGAGGATAGAGAGTTAGATGGTTTGAGGTTTACAGGGTTTGAGGAATCGAGGGTTGAGGTTGAGGGTTGAGGGTTGGTAGAGGATTGAGGGTATAATTATAGGGTCGAGGGATTCAGGGTTGAGATTCAATGTATAGGGTGAAGGGTATAGGGGTTGAGGGATTAGGGTTTAAGGGTTGAGGGTAGAGGGTAGAGGGGAGAGAGATAGAATTAGGGTATAGGGTATAGGATAGAGGGTAGGGTGCCAAAGGGAGAGACTTGAGAGTGTGAGGGGGGTGAGAGGGAGAGACTTGAGAGATAGGTAGTGAGAGGGAGTACGAGGGGGATGGAGTGGGAGATAGAGGGAGTGTGAGTGAGAGACCTGAGAGAGGGATAGGTTGTGGGAGGGAGTGACCTAATAGAGGGAGAGAAAGAGGGGGGTGAATGTGAGGGTCTTATCTAGGTAGGGTGGGAGGGATAGATAGAGAGAGAGAGAGAGAGAGAGAGAGGTTACCTAGGTTGCTAGGGGAGAGACACGTGAGAGAGATTGGGAAGACATGAGAGAGGAGTGGGAGGGAGGAGATGAGAGAGAGATAGATGGGGGAGCCAGAGGTGGTGAGGGATTGATTGAACAAGAGGTATGCAGAAAGAGGGAGAGGGTAGATAGAGACAATTAGAGAGGGTAGGAGAGAGGGAGAGGTGAGATTTCTAGATAGAGAGAAAGTGATAGGGGTTGAGAGATTAGGGTGGAGGACCTATAAGGTTGAAGAGTTTCTAGGGTATTAGGGTTTAAGGGTTGAGGTTGGGGATCGAGTTCGAGTGTTTAGGGTTTTAAGTTTAGGGTTTATGGTTGAGGGATTAGGAGGTAGAGAGGAGGGATGGATGAATAGAGAAGGAGAAAGAGGGAGGAGGGACATAGATATATGAGGGTTTGAGGGATTCAATATTATAGGGTAGAGGGGTTGAGAATAGGGTGGGTTAGGGCCACAACAGGGTTGAGGGATTAGGTTGAAATTTTATATGGTTTGAAGGATTGGGTTAAGGTCCAATGTATAAGGTGCGGTATCAGGAGGTTGAGGTTTAGGGTTTGAGGGGTTACGAGGATGAGGGATTAAGGGTTGAGGTTGAGGAGTGATATTGAGGAGTATAGGATTGGGGATTAGGGTTGGTATAAAGAGTGAGATTATGGTTTAAGGGTTGAGGATGGGATCAAGAGGGGTTGAGGATTAGGGTGGAGAGTTTACTAAGTGGTTTTAAGGGTGAAGTTTGAGGGTTTAGGGTTTGAGGTTGAGTGTTTGAGGTTTATAGGGTAGATGGTAGTGGGTAGAGGGTTTAAGGTTGAGGGTAGAGGATTGAGTGTATAGGGTTGGGGGATTAGTGTCGAGGGTCCAATGTATAGGGTATATGGTATAGGGGTTGAGGGATTAGGGTTGAAGGGTTGAGGGATTAAGGGTCAAGAGGGTTGAGGGATTAGGGTAGAGATTTTACTAAGTGGTTTTAAGGGTTTAAGGGTTGAGGCATTGTGGTTGAGGGTATAAGGTAGAGGATTTAGGGTAGAGGGTTTAAGGGTTTAGGGTTTAAGGGTTGAGGTTTTAGGGTTTAGGGTTGAGTGTTTAAGGGTTTATAGGGTAGAGGGTAGTGGGTAGAGGGTTTAAGGGTTAAGGGTAGAGGTTTTAAGGGTTAAGGGTGAGGGAGAGAGATAGGAGTGAGTGAGTGAGAGGAGCTTGAGTGAGGGAGGGTAGAAGGGAGGGTAGAGATAGATGGTAGAGGGTTAAGAGTAGAGTATTTTGGGTTTAAGGGTTTTAGGTTTAAGGGATTAGGGTTTAATGGTTAATGGTTTATGGTTTATGGTTAAGGGTAGAGGGTAGAGGGGAAAGAGATCGAATGAGTGAGTGAGTGAGAGATAGGGAGTTGAGAGAGGGAGAGGGTATAGGGGTTGAGAGACGAGGGGGAGACTCAAGAGAGAGAGAGGGGGAGGGAGTGGAAGGCGGTGAGTGAAGAGAGGGAGAGGGAGTAAGTGAGTGGCGAAAGAGATATGAGGTGAGGGAGAGGGGTGGGAGGAGAGATTGAGAGAGATGGGGTAGAGGGTTGAGTGGGGTGAGGGAGATGGGTGAATGAGTGAGTGGTGATAGAGAATTGAGAGAGGGAGAGGTATAGGGGTTGAGATGAAGGGAGAGACTGAGAGAGATGGAGGGAGTGGGAGAGAGATGGGGTGCAGGATAGAGGGTATAAGGGTTAAGGGTAGAGGGTAGATGGGGAGAGAGATAAAATTAGGGTTTAAGGGTTGAGGGTATAGGAGTTAAGGATTTAGGGTAGAGGGGAGATCGAAGGCGTGAGTGAGAGAGGGAGAGGGTATAGGGGTTGAGAGACAAGGGAGAGACTCTAGAGAGAGAGGGAGTGAGTGAGCAAGAGAGAGTGAGTGAGTGAGTGAGAGAGGAGTGAGTGAGAGAGAGGGAGTTGAGAGAGGGAGAGGGGGTAGGGGTTGAGAGACGAGGGAGAGACTCGACGAAGAGAGAGGGAGGGAGTGGGAGAGAGATAGAGGGTATAAGGGGAGATAGATAGAATTAGGGTATAAGGGTAGAGGGAAGAGAGATATAATAAGGGTATATAGGGTATGGACAAAGAGAGAGAAAATAAATCTATTAAAAAAACAACTTTCTCATAACACAAGCGAGTTTTGAAGAAGTAGAGATATGGCCATTTTAGAAATAAATAACGCGAGCACGTTTTGTGTTGCACTAAAAACGGTAAAAAAACTCAATATACTCGTGATCTCAAGGCCCACATTCTGCATATTCTCCTGGTTCTGCGCGTGCTCCAAAAAAAAGTAGCTTTTTGATGATGTTGTGAAGTGTGCATACATGTTTTTTACATTCCACCACCTTTTTCATGATCTTTCTACCACCTTTGCATTAAATACCATAGTTTTCACGTTGAAAGACATATAATATCAATTCAAGTTTGAATTCCATTGAAAACTGAGATACAATTGAAGTTTGGAGGGGAACAAGCTTTTGAAAAAGTAAAATTTTTGAGGAGTTTGAAGAAATAAGAAGCTAAGGCTACATAATTGGGTTGAACTCCTCCATTTGAAACTCTGATTTTTTAGGTATGTGAAGTCTTTACACATTTTCTTTCATTCTATTATGGCTTCCTTTTGTTTTTGTTATTTTTCATATTCAATGTTGATCATTGTTTGTTTGTCATTATAACCTTAGGTTTTCAATACACATTTTAAATTACACAATTCTATACACTTTCCAATTACATTTTTAAACCACATCTCTTTGAGGAATTTTGTTATTTAACAATTGACTTACCTTGTCTATGCTTCCACATTTTGTAAACACATATATATGACATACATTTTAAGGAAGTAAAATAAAAAATCATTTCTCAATCCTTTATTATGGAAGTGCATACCACTCTCTGAAGCTTTCATTGAGGTATTTTTTCAAACAATTATACCAAGCAGCTCATTGCCTTGTGTATGCTACCAAATTTTCCATACATCTCTCTAAAAAATTGGAATATACTCCTCCCACATTGATAGATCTTAGAAACTATTTTGGTTTTCATCTCTATTTCTTAATTTACCTCATCACTAAACCTACCTCATCACTTTTATTTGTGATATATTTTAAATGTTTCCTTGATTAGTCTACCTACAAGGTATTCTAACCCTTCTCTCCATTGTTAGAATACTCTTTATTGAAGGCTAAGTTAGCAACATGGGGAAAGGTGCAACCTATCTTGCAATCATGGCTCAAAATGGAAGCATGGACAAAACATTTGAATTATGATGCAACCAGGGGAGGTCCTGCAACACAACTGAACACAAAAAATCAACCAACAACAACAATTCACGAGTCACAATTCTCAAAACTCTTCACTTTTCACCAAATCAACACTCTTCCTTATAGCATTGCCAACTCATTCAATTGCGTATTTCTTCTCGATAAGATTCATTCAAACCAATACTTGAACCATTTCAAGAACCCTTCGGGGTACACAATCACATGCCACCAAACCACTATTGGTTACTTTGTAACAACTTTCTCAAATTAGACTTTCTACGCCAACTAGGCTTCAAATTAGGACACTTTTACAAAGAAAATTATCTTGGAACTTGACCAAAACCTCCAAAAACATGTGGGAAACAATTTATATGAATTCAAACCAAATAATTCATAATTATTTCTAAGAAATTCATCCACCAAGATGTGAAAACCAAAAACCCTCTTTTTAAGCCAAATAACCTAGGGCTTATTGGAAAACACACTTCCCAACCTTATCAAAACATGCCACCACCTCAAACAGGTCTAAAATGGCCTAAAAAAACTCAATTCAACAAGAAACAATGATTCCCTAACACAATACTCACTTTAGCATGTCAAAACCTCTCAAATTCACATGGAAAACACCAAATTTCACTCTAGGGCTTCATGCCTAACTCAACTCTTGACCTCCCTTGCACACACTCAACATTCGGGCACAAATTTTTAGTGATGTTGTAGACCCACTTCTCAAATTAGAGTTATAACAGTGAGAGGAATGGGTCAAAACACCATTTTAAATGACTTTCAAACCTTAAAACTATTTGTTCAGGCCGGTCTCAGAAATGGTTGACATGGTAGGGGCAATGTATGCCTCATAGAAATAGGGTGTCACAATGATTACATCACCATAAACCCCATTTCTATGAGGCATATGTTTCCCCTACCTTCTCAACCCTACTGAATTGGCAAGCTAGTGGAGTGTTGGCAAGCTAGCTTGCTAATGTGGAAGGGTTGAGAAGGTAGGGGAAGCGTATGCCTCATAGAAATGGGGTGCCATGGTGATGTACACCATGGCACCCCATTTCTATGAGGCATACGTTTCCCCTATGCTTCATAGAAATGGGGTTTCATGGTGATATACATCATCGTGGCACCCAATTTCTATGAGGCATACACTGCCCCTACCTTCTCAACCCTTGTGCATTGGCAAGCTATTGAGTGAGCTAGCTTGCCAACACTCCACTAGCTTGCCAATGCGGCAGGGTTGAGAAGGTAGGGGCAGCATCTTCCTCATAGAAATGGGGTGCCACAGTGATATAAATCTATTGAGTGAGCTACCTTTCCAACACTCCACTAGCTTTCCAATGCGGTAGGGTTGAGAAGGTAGGGGCAGTGTATGCCTCATCGAAATGGGGTGCCACGATTATATACATGATAGGGGTAGTGTATGCCTCATAGAAATGGGGTTCCATGATGTATATCACCGTGGCACCCCATTTCTATGAGGCATACACTACCCCTACCTTTTCAACCCTACCGCATTGGCAAGCTAGTGGAGTGTTGGAAAGCTAGCTCACTCAATAGCTTGCCAATGCGGTAGGGTTGAGATGGTAGGGGCAGCATATGCTTGATAGAAATGGGGTGCCACGGTGATGTATTTGTGGCACCCCATTTCTATGAGGCATATGCTACCCCTACCTTCTCAACCCTACCGCATGGAAAGCTAGTGAGTGGGATAGCTTGCCAACACTCCACTAGCTTGCCAATAGGGTAGGGTTGAGAAGGTAGGGGCAGCGTGGTAGAAACCTAGGTGGTGAAGACCCCAACCAACTCAAAATGATTAGACTGAAACAACAAACCAGCCCCTGCACCTCCTTTCTCTATGCTAGAAATAGTCTTTTACAAGATGATTATAAGTATTTTTTATGAAGCCTTGAATGACATATATTTCATTTATTTGAATGGAAAAATACTTTAGGAACTAATATTCGTCTCATTACCATGCTACAGGTCAAATTATCCACCATTCCAAAGAAATGAAGAAGGAATAAACTAACAGATGAAGAGTATGAAACCTTTAAAGCAAAGGAGAGAGAACGGGTGGCACCATATCGTGAAAATAAGAAATTGGGCACTATTGATGAAAACAAGCCAACTGAAGAGGAACCTCAACCGTCAAAAAGAGAACAAGATTTGGCAACACAAAGGGCACAAATGTGAAAGCATTGTGCTAAGAAAGATTCAGATACCGTAGTTGGAGACACACCCTCTACGGAAAGTGAATATGAAGGGAAACCATTAAGCACAAGTGAATATGGAGGGACACCAACTACCGCAAGTGAATATGGAGGGACACCATCTATTGCAAGTGAATATGGTTGGTACCATCCAATGCATCTCAAGTTGAGAGTACATCATCACTCATATTTGACGAAGAAGGTATGCCATCATCCCCATGAGAACCTCAAGGTATGTCTTCTACTCCACCATCGATCGAAGGTACGCAATCTAGCCCACCTCAATTAAATATTGATGAAATTCCTAATGTTGAGATGTATGTACCGAGGAGAACACCACCTAGAATTTTGCATAGAAAGCCAAATTATTTGATTAATATTGATGAGGATATTTTGTAGCACATGGAAGGTAAGATTCCAGCACGTACTAACAATGTTTTGTAGGATTGTGGCATAGAAGCCCCACCAAAATCTTCAAGAGAGTTCTTATCAAAAAAATTATGTGAAATAGAGGATGGCCAAATATTCTATAGGACAACATGCTTGGATGGTTCATGTGAGTGTTACAGTGGCTTGCAACGTATGCCAATATGTCAACATATGGAAAGCACAGATGAGGTGGGATAGAAACTAGTAGAGTTCGGGAAGTATAAAATGGTGGCATACACTACAAAAGATGGGTCTCAAGCAAAAAGGTGTGATTTGGTTGTTTAGAAGATTCCAGTGTATCAGTTTATGTCCATGTTTTGTGACAATATAGTGTATGAGTATGCAAGGCATACCCATAGAGCCTGATGGTTGGACACACAATTCATGCTATGCAAGGAAACCTTTCCAGTTGGAAGCATAGTATCAATGGTTGACTTTGTAGAGAACTACACTTTACAACCACAACGTGAGGTGCAGTAATAGTATTACAACTCCACACAGGTTTTGATATTATTGCAAATAGCATTCATTCATACAGATGATAGTACAGAGGACCAAAGGAAGGTATTGAGGGAGTATCACTTTTATATTAGTGATGATCACACACATTCTCCAGAGTTCATGCAAGGTTGCTTCCAGATGCTCTACATTGATTTGGCTTAGAGAGGCATAGCATACGGTCGGCATATAATATGGTCGGATAACTGTGTAGCAAAGTTCAAGAACTTGCACATGTTCTATTGGTTGAGAATGATGCATGTCATTACAGGTGTACAACATATGTGGAACTTTTGTGAGGCTGGGCATGGAAAGGGGGAGCATGATGGTGTAGGAGCATGTGTGAAAAGAGCATTAGCACGAGAAGAGTTAAAGTATAAAGACATTACAAAGTTGATAGATGCAAGATCAATTGTTGTGTGGTGTAATGCTTCGATGGGTCCAGGTAATGAAGGTACGTATTTAGTTCATAGGTATTTTTGGTTGATGGATGGTACTAACATTGCACCATATGAGGATTGTTGTACACTAATAGGATCGAGTGAGCTACACTCTTTCCTTAGCTCAAATGCAGGTTCATGGAGTATTCATACACAGAAGATGGCATGCTTTTTTTCTTCATGTACAATGCAAGCCTGGAATGATTGTGAGTCAGGGGAGTGGGTTGACAAATGGTTGACAAGTTATCTGAGCCCACTTCACATGTATCGCCCTCCGATGGCATTGGAACTAACATAGATGGAATCATCGATTGAATTTGACCACCTATCAGATTTAGTTCAACCAGGTTATATATTTGCTTGCTTAGTTTTTGAAATTCCATATTGTTATATTACTTTGTAGTATATTCATAATGTTGACTAATTTTGAGAGATTTGTTGCACATATCAATGCAAGGCAAGTTTATGCAGTTATTGTAGATGAAAACAATGAAGAGGGAACAAACTATTACTTGTGTCGTTGTGTTGAGGCAAAAAAAATTTGGAGGCCCCAGTTATTGATAGAGAAAACATCGAATACCCTATAGGATCGATTGTTGTTACTGGAACATGGCTTAGAACGTACCCACATAACAGTGTTAAACATTGGTTGTTTCAAGATTTTGACACACATTGTAAGATTCTTCATTACTTGAACCTTGTCATGGAATCCAATGTTCGTTTTACCAAATATGGGAGTAGACCTTTGAATGAGGTCTTGTGGAAGGCCTATGAGTTTGACCATGAAGCAATACTGGAAACAATAAAGAGAAGAGAAAACCCGAATGGTTCATTGGATTAATTTTTAAGTATGCACATTGGTTCTTATTAATTTATACTTGTATGCGCATTAATTTCTTTGATGGAAATGCTATCATCTTCTTTTACTTTTCCTATTTGTAAGTAATCTACTACAAATTGATTGGTTTCCCCTTGCAGAAAATGCAGATTTATGAGCCATCCAAGAGAATGTCAGCCACAAAAGCAATGCAGCATCCTTATTTTGATGATCTTGACAAATCACAATCATGATTTTAAGCCATTACAAAAGTGTGTGCAAAGCTTGGTGAGGTAATTTCAAGTTATTAATTTGAAGTTAACCTTATCATGAGCAGCTATGATGTAGATATTATAAGAGCATCTCAAATTTCAACTTACTCTATTCACAAGAGGTGTTGTGTGCAATAGGTATCTTGGAACTCGCAGTGAAGATGTATGACCAAGAGTGACTAAGTTGAGAGACTGGCATGCCTATCTGTAAGTGCCTTCCATCTATTTTCATTTCATTTCCATTTTGGATGATCTTTCTTTTTCTCTTTTACTTTGTGTATTTGTAAGTAAACTACTAACAATTGATTGGTCTCTCATTGCATAAAATGTTGATTTATGAGCTATCAAAGAGAATCTCAGCCAAAAAAGAAATGCAACATCCTTATTTTGATGATCTTGATGATCTTGAGAAATATCAATTCTGATTTGAAGCCATTATAAAAGATTGTGTGAAGCTTAGCGAGGGAATCTCAAGTTACTCAATTGAAGTTAACCTCATAATGAGCACCTATGATGTAGACATTTAAACATAATCTCAAATGTATGAGTGACATTGTAAGAGATTTGTGAGAACGAAGTTCCTAAGGCATGGTAATGAGATTTACTCAAATATTGTAATTTTGGAGTTCATGTTTGGTGCAGTAGCACCTTGTTCTGTAAATGCCTTCAATAGGAAAATTTACAAAATTTTAATTTTTAAATGTAAACAATGTGAGAAATATCATGTGAAGGTAATATTTAATGTATTCAAAGTCGTAAAGAGGTCATTAGGTGATTAGAGAAGTGATATTGCACAAAATATGTCATTTGGTGTAAAAATGCAAAACTTGCATTAGTTGCAAAATTGCAAAATTAATAAATAAAGGATGATGTTTTATGTATTTGTGACACTTTTCCTTTTTTGTTTCAAGCTTGTGTAGATTGTATAGCACCTTATATTTTGATTGTTGGTTAGTTTTCAAATGTAAAAATTGAATCTTGAAATGTAAAATGTATGTAAAAGGTCATGTGATATAGTCAATATGATGGTTTGTGGATTGATGAAATAGGGGGAGGCCTGCAACACACAAAGTCACAATTCCAATCTGCAAACACAACTGACATGCCATAAACTCCTCACAATTTCATCATTTCTTCAAAATCACTCTTTTCCCTTGTAGCACTATGAATCAACTCAATTGGGTAACTTATCTCAATGACACCTCATCATTCCATGACATGAACCTCTTCAGGGACCCATTTGAACAAAATTTGACATACTCAAAATCCACCTATGATCACTTCAAACCAGAGCACTCAAATTTCACCTTTTCACCGTTTTAGGCTTCTAATTAGCCTCTTTTTCCAAAGCAACTATACTTGAAACTTATCCAAACCCTAAAAAACCTTGGGGTAGCAATTTAAATGTGTCAAAACCTCAAAAAAAAAAATCATACCTCTAACATACCACCGTACAAACGGTAATCCATAAAACCGTACTTTTTAGCCAAAACCCTAGGGGTTTATTGAAAACGTCACTTCCCAATCTACCCAAAACACAAAAACTCTTCAAAAAAGTTTGAATTGGTTTGAATAAGCTTAATCAAAGATGAAATAATGATTCCTTCTCACAAAACTCACTTTGGCCTACCAAAACCTCCACTTTTCATGAGGAAAACTCATATTTTCACATTGGGGCATCACACGCAACGTAATATCAGACCTCCCCTTCACAATTTTTTTTGAAACCACCTATTCCCAACAAAACCATTCAACCAATCATAGTAGTCACAGGGGGTGGAATGGGAAAAATTTACATTTATGTGACTTTGAACACCCCAAAAATAGGGTTAATAGGGCAGATTAAGAAAATCTGAGATAAAACTCCACAAATTTAAAATAAGACTCTCAAAACTTCTAAAAATGCAATTTGACACATGCTATAAGATATTTGCATAGTTTGCAAGTCAAAACACCCTTGTACGAGATCATACAAATTTGCTAAGAATGGAAAAATACATAAAATTTGATAAAAAGCAATGCTAATCAAATTTTATTGCTTCAAATCTTCAAGACCCCCTTCTCATTGAGTCTTTACAATATATTTATAATGTTTCTACTTCAAACTAAACTTTTCCAGCGGATCTAACTGTCTTTTGAACTTCTTAGCTGTTTGATCCCTTAAGAGTCCAAAGTGTGAAATGGTTGCAAACTTTAGCATGTTGTTACTCAGATACCGTGACACTTAGAAACTTCTCTTCTAATCCTACAAGATCGTGTTGGGTTCCTCTACAAAAGCCTCTTTTGGTTTTGGCTATCTTGGAGTGGTTTCCCCATGGTAGCGAATTTTCATTTGATGGAAAAAGTGTCAAATGCAAGCAGTGCAAAGTTGCAAAGTGGTGCAACTTTCGTTTTGCAACTCGTGTGACCAAATGGAATATTCCAATGCATCTAAATAGGTATGTTTACGTTAGAAATGGTCCTTTTTCGTACCCATACACGTGGAATCGCTCCAAGCTACATTCAACCGGATCGATTTCGTAAGAGTCCAAAGTGCAAAATGGCTGCAAACTTCAACATGTTGTTACTCAGATACCGTGATGCTTAAAAAATTCTTGTCTAATCCTCCCTGATTGTGTTGCGCCCCTCTACAAAAACCTCTCTCGGTTTTTTCTATCTCGGAGTGGTTTTCCCGTGGTGACGGATTTTCACTTAATGGAAAAAGTTTCAAATGCAAGCAGTGCAAAGTGGTGCAACTTTCGTTCTGCAACTCATGTGACCAAACAAACTGTTCCAACGCGCCTAAATAGGTATTTTTACGCTAGGCATGTTCATCTTTTTCACCCAAACATGTGGAATCGCTCTGAGCTACGTTCAACCGAATCTATCCCTTAAGAGTCCAAAGTGCAAAATGGCTACAAACATCAACATGTTGTTACTCAAATACCGTGATGCTTTGAAACTTCTCATCTAATCCTATAGGATCGTGTTGGGCCCCTCTACAAAAAATCTCTCGGTTTTGGCTATCTTGAAGTGGTTTTCCCGTGGCGGAAGATTTTCACTTGATGGAAAAAGTGTCAAATGCAAGAAGTGCAAAGTTGCAAAGTGGTGCAACTTTCGTTCTGCAACTCGTGTGACCAAACAAACTATTCCAACGCGTCCGAATAGGTATGCTTACAGTAGAAATGGTCCTCTTTTACACCCAAACACGCGAAATCACTATGAGCTACATTCAATCGAATCAATTCTTTAAGAGTCCAAAGTGCAAAATGGCTGCAAACTTTAGCAAGTTGTTATTTGGATACCGTGATGCTTAGAAACTTCTCATCTGATCCTACAAGATCGTGTTGGGCCCCTCTACAAAAAACTCTCTCAGTTTTGGCTATCTCAGATTTTTTTTCCCATGGCGGCAGATTTTCACTTGATGGAAAAAGTGTCAAATACAAGCAGTGCAAAGTTGCAAAGTGGTGCAACTTTTGTTCTACAACTCATGTGACCAAACAGATTGTTCCAATGTGTTTGAATAGGTATGTTTATGCTAGGCATTGTCCTCTTTCGCACCCAAACACGTTGAATCACTCTGAGCTATGTTGAACCAGACTGATCCCTTAAGGGTCCAAAGTGCAAAAGGGAAACAAAATTTGACGGTCTATTACTCGAAAACTGTGATGCTTATGAACTCTTTTTCTGAGCCTATGGGATTACATTGGGCCCCTCTATAATAATATCTCTCTAATTTTGTTATCTGAGAGCCGTTTTCCTGTGGTGTCTAGTTTTCACTTGATGGAAAAAGTGTCAAATTGAAGTGGTGTAAAGTTGCAAAGTGGTGCAACTTTCATTTTGCAATTCATGTGACCAAACTAACTACTCCAATGTGTCTCGATAGGTAGGTTTATGCTAGGCATGGTCCTCTTTCGCACCCAAACACGCGAAATTGATCTAAGCTACGTTCAACCAACTTGATCCCTTATGATGGCATGCAAAACAATGGAAAAGAGAAACATACACACGACAGTTGATAAGTACGAGTATTCCACACAAAAAGTGTATGATGATTGGTGCAGAGCACCTTGTTCCTCCATTTGATGAAGAAGGTCTAGTTCAGTGGTTTTATTCATTATAATGTCAATAAGGCCATGATAGGCCATTTTGTAATCTTTCTTTTAGTTTTGAGTTAGTGTGGGGTCATTTGATTCAATTATGTAAGTATGAATAATAAAATAGCATTGGTAAATGCATTGGAAGAGATTACTAATGTTGCCCCTATTCAAAATTCATAATTTAGGCCTTAAAAGAAAGACTAGACGAGGTGAAAAGAAGAAATTGCTTGAGAATAAGCTAGAATAGGTTGGAAATAGGGTGAGGTTGTGGAGTTTGATGTGTTCAAACGGTCTGCAAGGACAAGGGAGGTCAAAACTATGTTATGGAATGATGCCCTAATTGGGAATAGAGGGGCTTTGAATGAAAAAGATAGGCTTGAGGGAGTAAAAGTGGGTAAAGTCAAGGGGCAACATAATTTGGTAAATGTTTCCCAATGGTGTTTTCCAATTGGAGGAGTGATTGAGAGTGTGTTGCTTTGTTAAATAGACCTATTCGGGCGTCTAGGACAGTGTTGAGTCCATTTCTTATTTGTATTATAAATTATAACTTGCTTTCTCCTGAGTCCATTTCATATACAAGAAATAATATTGCAAAAAGTTGACATATAAATCTTTCGATGTGTTTATATGGTGACGCATCAAGTACATAACAATTCATTTTGCACGATCAGAATTATGTTGTGAAAATGTTTAAAGACTATTGAAGATAAATTTTTGTATGATAATGTGTTAAGAAGTTAACTACTTCATCTACTCTGAATATTATGTTTTGCAAGTGTTGTGAATATTTTGTATCCTTTGCTTAATTGAGTTGTTCCAATCAAAGGATTAAATATATTAGAATCTTTTTATGAATCATTTCATGGAATACCAATTGAAAACATGTTTTTTGCTTTTAGATAAAGTTGTTTAGCATCAATCAATTAATATTCAAGACAAACCATGAAGGACAACAATGATCAATGCCATGGATAACCAATTAATAAGTATACACATGAATAAGTCAAGAATGTACATGTGAATAAAGGAAGCACAAGTACTCAAAAATGCATAAGCCTTGAAGTATACACATGAATACATAGTATACACAAATTAATACAAAGTATATGCATGAATACAAGGTATACACATGAAAAGATGTAAGTCACAAAGTATACATTGGAACACATGTAAGTTGTAAAGTATACACTTGAATACACGTAACTCATATCTATTGAACCATCAATTTAGAATACAAATATGGACACCATCGATAAAAAATATTTGTATTAACCAAATAGCCATGTATGCATACATCAATATTGTCGATATAAGTATAAAATATAGGTACAAAATAGCCATATAGGCTTACGAGAATGCCATACAGGCATACAATGTCAAATATATCTAATACAAAATATGTACAAAACTGCCATGTAGGCATACAAAAAAGGGCTTTGGAATCAAAATTCATTGCTCTCCATGCTTTGGAAATAAATTCTTTCCCTTTGCTTGTCGATCAGATGGCGATAGGTCTGTCACTCATTTGTGTTGCACTCAAGGAGTGCTCCTGCTGCTCCTAGTGTTTAGTTCATGGTGAAGTTTTAATTGTTACAATAAGAATTAAAGACATTAATATATAGAAATTACATTATAAAAAATGATATATTTAACAAAATAATCACTTATCTCCATCTCATGATCTCTCCCCACAAGGGAAATATTCACACGCCCATGCTCAGGAGTGCTCAAGCCCTATATAAACCATCCAAATAGTAATTAAACTACGAATCAATAATGGTTTGATTTTTCACTAACTAACATCTATAACAATGAATGTAAATTGAAATTTACTAATTTGCTTCATACCTCCCCTGTTAGAGCCATCGAGGATTGTATAGCAAATGAAACACCGACCTCCATTTCCCTCGTCACATTCAGAGGTGTTTCAGCTTGCAACAACTGAAAAATAAAATAAAAAATTATTCAATCACAAAAACTACAATGTTGATCCACGTTATGACTTATAATGTATGAGATAATGAATAAAATTTGGAGTACTTATTAAACTATATATTTCTGATTGTCATGCTTACTATTTTCCCTATCCATATTTTGTTTGAAAGGATGTGTTTTTAGGCTTTTACCCATAGCAGCAAGTCGGTGAACTGTTTGATCAAATGCTTTCATAGACATGTATGATAATTGTGGTGGCATAGAGAAGGGAATGAACTATTTGAAAAAATGCCTCAAAGAAATGGGGTCTCGTGGTGATGGAATGCCATTACAAATAGATGCACGACATGGCATTCCATCACCATAAGACCACATTTCTTTCAGGCATTTTTTCAAAAAGTTCATTGCCTTCTCTATGGTATTATTGCGTACTATTATGCTTTGATAGATATTTTTCCAAGCATCCATAGTTTGTTGGAAATCACCTATTTTAAGCTTTTAGCCATAGTTGCAAGGAAGTGAGTAGTTTGATAAAATGCTTTGGTACACATGTATGTAAAATGTGGTATCATAGAAAAGGTGGTGAGATGTTTGAAGAAATGCCTCAAAGAAATGTGGTCTCATGGTGAAGTAATTGCATCACTGCTTATGTTGACTTTCTAAACAACTATATTGTAGTTGAAATTTTGTCATCTATCAACTTCTAGTTATTAGTTATGGAATGTGAAGTAATGATTTGAGTTTGAATGATGTGCAATGCAACGTAATCAACGATATGAATATAAACTACACAAATATATTAAGTAAAATTCATTAGTTAAACTCTTTATTCTATTACCTGTGTGAAGGTTTGAGTAAATCCACTAGCACTAGGAGGTGTTCCTTGGAAACCTCCAATATTAGCCTGTTCAACATCCAAAATCACATATTAAAATACCATTCATTAAACAATGCTATTAACATGTAATAAATTTATAATTGTTTACTAGTTACATACCCTACCGATAGGTGTACTGCAAAAATAAGTAGGTGGAGGGCCGGTGTATCCATTCACAACATTGTGACCCTACAATTTTATTAAAATCATAAAACGAAATTAGTTAATCTTGCATTTCAAAATTGAAATTTAATAAATTAAATTCAAAGAACATGCTAACTTTTGTCAGCTGCCCTCTCCATCTCCATAGCTGTAGACAGATCCTGCATAGCAGCCTCATGAGTGTCGGCAGGGTCATATGAACAAGTCGCCCTGCAAGATTGACCCACATGGGTTTGAAGGCCACCACTCGAAGACTCCCCTAGATAGCGTTGTAGAATAGGGCTAGTATGATGGATGACACTCTGGGTCAAAGTGTTGATCACCTGCAATGTCTCTACACTAGCACTCTCCTTCGTGATGGAAGGCATAACAACATGCTCACAAGGCGGCCTAGTGAGAGCTCGTCTCCCTTGCCGCATAGGATCTGGTTGTGCACCGGGTCTATCCTGAGATGACCCCCCACCTCTCTCCTAGAAGTCCCTCATATCAAAATAATTTGGGATTTTGTTCAATATGAACTCACTGTATAGTTTCCTAAGGAAATATTGTGGGACTTCACAATTGTTGCACGGTGGGTAATCAAAGACCATGTACCACCTATCATAAAAATAATTCCTAATCTGTTGGTGGTGGCACCAATGAATAGGAAACCTCTTTGCATTGAGGGTAAGATTTTGATTTGTGTGTGGGTCAGTGAATAATGAACACAAATCACCTTTTGTAATTTTTAAATCCTTTACATCTTTATATGATAGTTTATCCACATATTAAGCCCTAGTCGTCTACCTCCTATCTTTCCATCCAGTTATTTGTTTGCTAATTGAATCTAAATTTTTTAACATATCTTTCAATGAACTTGCTAGGGTCATTCTTTATGTGGTTGAACCATTTGGATCACTCAACCTACTAATTAAATCCTCCATTTGCTTTTTGTTGTTCTCAATTTCACTCGTCAAATTTTGTTGAGTGTCAGGAGGGTGTTGAGTGATTGGTGGAGGAGGTTATTGTTGTGGTTGATTTTGTTCTTGAGGATTTTGAGGGTTTGCAGGTTGATTTACATCTCCTAAAAATTCAAAAAAAAAAATCAAATACAACCTAAAACTAACAAATTCAAAACAAAAAGCAAACAATCCTTACCTCTCACACCTCCTCCTTGTCGTGGTGCCATCCTTGCGAAGAAATAACAATCCTTGGTGAATATTTTTGCACAATGCCTCCTAGAACGTGAGCACAAAAAATGGGGGTTTTGGCTGCGGGCACAACAAAAAACCAGTAGAAATGCAGAATGAATGACTTTATTTATTTATTTTTCTTTTAACATGTCATAACGTGATCGTGTTATGGGCTCGTTGTGTCGAGCCTCAGGCTCGACATACCAAGCCATATCGCACTTGCGTTATGACTTTTCAAAACTTTTTTTTGAAAGTGGCCACAAATTGGCTACCCATCTCCATGCACCCGCCCATGTATCCTATAAATCACCTACAACCAATATGATACAAAACATTAAATACATAATCAACCATCATAATCTTATCTATTAATGAAAATGGTGAAAATGAAATACCGATAGGAACTCACAACAACACACACAAGTACAACCTATGCATCCCATGATACACAATTAGAAGTACAATGTCAATGATAGTCATCTCAAGGCATAAATGTGTGGGAATTACAAGGGACTATAAAGGTTTGAATCATGTATATGTGAGGACTTGGGGACAACATTTCAATGTTGATATATATTTTTAGAATCCATATTTTTTTGAACAAGACAATTGAGAGTGGGGGGGGTGAATCAGTTATCACAAATTCAAACCTTAATTCATTCACCAAAACTAATTTTTAACACTACTTAAATGATTAAACATTAGATACTAGTGTAGAAACTTAAATCCATCACATGAACACAATAACACCAGATTTACATGGAAAACCCAATATGGGAAAAACCACAATGAGGATTAACTCACACTATAGAGAATATTAAAACCAATTACAAAAGGCTCACTGCCAAAACAAGGACTCACTATCTGAATTAGAACTCATTGTCCAACAAGGCTAACAACCCAGAGGGCTCACTGCCACTGAGATACAAAGAACGTAGAAGAGATACATTACAGAGAGAAGACAATCTCAATGCAATGGAGAAATCCACCACAATTTTCTCAACCACTTGCAGACATGCATGAATGATAGAGTACACCTTCTATTCACTGCATCCAGAAACTCAAAATTTAGGCTTCACACTGATCTACCACACTCACATCACACACACTCACTGATTCACATTAATCTCACATCTATCTGCTCTATTTCTTTGCACTTATCTCTCTTTGTACATCCTTTCACCACTAATTCATCCTGTATTTATACCATCTTCAACTTTGAAACATATCCAAAGTCAACCATCCAAATTCAAATTCAAATCAGGTCGGCGCCAAAACATCCTAGGGTGGAATTAGAATGAGGGCGACCCAAACACATGCTTCATAAGGATCCAAATAGATCCAACATGCTTCATCAATTCCGAAGGTAGTGTTCAACACAAGGTCAACCAAACCATTGTAAAACACATAGAACCATTAAGCACGAATCTTTAAGATACCAAAATTATCTTCAACAAAATCAAAACAACTCAACTCTAGAACCACAAGTCATAAGACTTTAACAAAGAGAAATTCAGACCAACAATATTTCTCCCGAACCTCAACCAGAAACACAAAAAACCACAATTCACAACTAGTGAACATGACTTGCACTGTACAATGAATCAACAACGAAAAATATAGATATAGCATCTTCTAACAACCATGATCAACATATTTGAACCGCATAAACATAGGAGAAAATCCTAGAGCAAAACCTAGAGCAACCACTGAACACTTGCAATCTTTCTTCAATACAATTTTCTCAATATCCTTGACATATAAATTCAAAAGCAACCATTTGATAACCAATTGACCAGTTGACATCAATGACAACACCTTCATTCTTTACATTCTTGCAACAATCTCCCCCTTTTTCATTGATGGCAACACATGATGTGAAAAACCATCAAAGACACCATACTAGCTTTGAATACACTTCTCAAGATTTTTCTTTTTGTTTCTCTACCTTAGTAGATAATATTTTATATTCTTCCTCTTTTCTCTTTCACACTTTCTTTCTCTCCTCTTTTTCACATGCTTTCTCTCCCACTTTGACATCAATGGCAAAGGAAATAGATATTTTACATTGATTTCCCCTTTGACATGAAAAAAAAAATACTCACAATGGAAACACCTAACACTGCTTGCTTCCCCTGAAAGGTAGCCACCAAAACATCAGTCCTAAAGAAAGATAAATCCATAGATCCACCAGACTGATGCATCTCTATATGCATCAAGTTCAAGAAAGGAGGGGCAATGACCCCTAACTTCTCCTGGAGATACTTAAAAGTATCTTTAGGAAGAGCCTTCGTGAATATATCAACAATTTGATCCTTCATCGGAACATATTCGAGTTTTACTTCATTCTCAATGACCTTCTCTCTCAAGAAAAGATACCTGATAGATATATGCTTCATCTTCAAATACATCACTGGATTCTTTGAAATGTTAATTGCACTTGTGTTATCACAAAAGATAGAAATAGGATCATCATATACTACTGTGATATCTCTCAATGTATGTTTCATCCATAGAACTTGTGTACAACAAGATGCAACAGCAATATACTCAGCTTCAACAGTAGACAAGGAGACTGAATCTTGCTTTTTATTCAACCATGCCACCTATCTGCAACTAAGAAAGAATGCACCACCACTTGTACTCTTTCTGTCATCTACACATCCATCCCAATTTTCATTTGTATAGGCACTTAGTGTAAAGTTAGTATCTCTAGGATACCATAACCCATAATTCGAAGTGCCATTCAAATATCCAAAACTTATTTTAATAGTAGCAACATGTGTTTCCTTAGGATATTCTTGAAATCTAGCCACAAGACATACAAAATGCATAATATCCAGTCTAGTAGCAATCAAATACAATAGTCCACCAATCATAGACATATACTTGATCTGATCAACCTTAGGTGAATCATCATTTTTACCTAGTTTGAAACCAGTCACCATAGGAGTACATACCGGTTTGGAACCATCCATCCCAAACTTCTTCAACATCTCTTTCACATACTTAGACTGTGAAATAAAAATTTCTTTCTTTGTTTGATTAATCTGTAGCCCAAGAAAGAAATTCATCTCTCCAAACATAGACATTTCAAATTCTTCCTGCATCTCTTTCACAAACATCTTACACATATTTTCATTTCCTCCAAATATAATGTCATTAACATATACAACCACAATCAAGATTTTGTCATTTTCAATCTTAAAATACAAATTAGTATCTGTAATACCTTTTTTGAAACCTTGTTGAATCAAATACCTATCTAACCTCACATACCAAGCTCTAGGAGCTTGCTTCAATCCATATAAGGATTTCTTCAATTTGCACACCATATTCAGTTGATCTGACAGCTGAAATCCTTCTAGTTGTTCCATGTAGACCTCTTCTTCTAGCTCACCATTCAAAAATGATAACTTGACATCCATCTAATAGACTTTGAAGTCTTTATGAGCAGCAAATGCTAAGAACATCCATATAGCTTCTATTCTTGCTGCCAGAGCAAAAGTTTCCTAAAAATCTATGTCTTCTACTTGTGAGTAACCTTTACACACAAGCCTTGCTTTGTTTCTAACCACTTCTCCATTCTCATTCAACTTATTTTTGAATACCCACTTCAATCCAAGATGTTTTTATCTGCCAGTCTTGGGACCAATTCCCTAGTTTGATTCTTCTCAATCTACATAAGTTCTTCTTACATGGATTCCATCCAATGTTTATCTTTGCATGCTTCACTTATAGTCTTCGGTTCAATCTTAGAAAATAAACACGGATTTACTTCAGCAGCAACTCTACTTCTAGTCAATGCTCATTTAGTCTTATCTCCAATAATATGACTTTCTAAGTGATTCTTCTATACATATCTAGGTGTCTTAGGTGACACCACCGAAGCTTCTTCTTATCTTTCATTTTGTTCATTCTGCTTCTCTTGCTCATCCTTTTCTTGTTCTTCCATAATCTCTTCTATTCTTACATAATCAGGTTCATCAAATACATATCCATCAATGTCAATTTAATTCTTCATTGTTTCATCAACCTTGAAATTTGCACTCTCTACAATCTTTCTCAATATTTTAGTGAAATATATGTATGCTTTTCTTTTAGTAGAATATCCAAGAGAAATTCCTTCATCACTTCTTGCATCAAACTTTCCCAAAGTTTCTTCATCTCTTCTGATATAACATTTTCGTCCGAATACCTTGAAATACTTAACAGTAGGAATTATTCGAAATACTTAACAGTAGGAATTATTCCATGCCATAGCTAATAGGGGGTCTTTGTACTATTTTCTCTTGCTTGAACTTGATTGAATATATAAACATTAGTATGAATAGCTTCTTTCCAGTAAACTTCTAGTAAACCAACCTCAGTAATCATTGACCTAGCAACCTCTTTAATTGTTTTGTTTTTTCTTTCAACAACTCCATTATGTTGAGGATTTCTCAGAGCAGATAACTGTCTCTTTATTCCATGCACTTCACAAAACATATTAAACCCATGGGAGGTAAATTCTACACCTTTGTCAAACCTTAAGCATTTTATCCTCAAATTCACTTCATTTTCAACCATAGCTTTGAATGTATTGAATCTATCTAATGCATCTGATTTCTCACTAAGAAATGTAACTCATGTTTATCTAAAATAATCATCAATAAAAAGCGTAAATTACCTTTCACCTTGTATACTTATCACTCTTGTAGGACCATAGAGATCTATATGAATTAAATCCAATAGTCTAGTAGTAGACTATTCCTTTGATATGTAATGACTTCTTCCTTGCTTTCCAAACTAACAATTCCTACAAATAGCATTAACAAGATTTGTAATCCTTGGTAAATCTCTCACAACCTGAACTGCACTAATCCTTTCCAAGTTATCAAAATTCATGTGACACATTCTTTGATTCCATAACCAACTGTCATTTATCCAAGTCATAAAGCATCGTCCATCAACACCCTTAAGTTGATAGATATTTCCTTCAGATTTCCTTCTTGCAACAATCAATGTTTTGGATCCTTTTCAAATTTCACATCTCTCATCCTTAAACACAAGATCATATCCCTTATTGCACATCTATCCAACATTCAAAATACTATGCTTTAAACCCTTAACATAGTAGACATCATTAGTACTATGCTTTCCATCAAAAACTACTGAATCTATCCCACAAATTTTAGCATCAATATCATCTTTGAACATAACCAAGCCTCCATCATATTTTTCAAGTTTAAAAAACTTAGTTTTATCACCAATCATGTGATGTGAAAAACCACTATCAACTACCCAATAGTTCTTTTCTTGTTTAGCATGTAGGGTAGAGATAACAATACCTTCATTTTTCTCCTTCTCTGGAGGGCTTTCCTTCACCTATTTTTTAGAATTAGTAGAAGTAGGTTCATCCTTTATAGCCAAGAACAAGCATTCATTGTCATTAGGGTCTTCATAATCAGAATCCCCATCATATATACTAGCATTCTCATTCACATAATATGCTTTGTTGATCTTCTTTTCTTTCTCATATTTTTGTTTATTCCTCTTAGCTCTTTCCAAACACTTTGCAGCATAACGACCTATTTCTCCACAACTAAAGCATTTAAAGGGTAACTTACCTTCATACTTGTCAGAGCCTTTCCTCATCATTCTTACAAAGTTAGTGTTGGAAATAGGATTCCATTTAATTGTAATCCTAAACATTATTTATTTCATGTATCTCCTAAGTCCTCGGAAAGTGTTTTCAAACACTAGGATTAGAAAGAGATTAATATTGAGTGAAATAATCATGTTAATTGAAATTTGTAATTAATTCTAAATGTTAGGAGCATGTGAGGGCCTCTAATATGAATTCCTAAATAATAGGGGCACATGGGGTTCCCACATGGAAGGTGGCACTCACCTTGAGTTAAGTTAACTGTTTGGAGTAAAACATAACACTTTTGTAATGCATGTAAAGATCCTAGAATTACAGATTGATGTTTACATGCATGAAGTTTAGTTCAGTTCAATTCAGTTCAGTTCAGTTCAGAATTAGTTTAGTTCAGTTCAGTTATGGTTTAGTTAACTTCAGTTAGTTTTAGTTGAATGCTAGTTGGCTTTAGTTAACTTGGAATGCATGACTAATGACTTGAGTTGCATGATAGATAATAGGTGACTACCTTCAGTTAACAGGGGATGACCATTCTTGCATGAATGGTGGAGAGATATGTTTCAGTTAATATAGAATGACTTGGACCCACCTTGGGAACCCAAGTTGGCTTCTTGGAGTTAACTCTTTTGCATGCTAAGATATTTCAAAAGGCTAAGTTAAGTGGGCCCACTCTTGGGTGCCTACTTTGAGGATAAGTCTTGAAGATATTTACAAAATTAAGGTTTAGTTGTGACTTCAGTTTGGGATGCCCAAATGGATGAAGCACATGTTTTGGCAAGAGATACGCATACCTTTTGTGAGATAGGGATTGAGCTTTTTAATTGTAACTCTTTGGAGTTTAAAAAGTTGATTATTGCCTATTTATCTCAAGCAAGTTGAAGAGAGTTATTATCAATTTTATTGTAGGTTGTGAAGAAGATTTGGTGAAGGAAAAAGAAGCATTCTCAAGCAAGGATTGGAGTTATTGTAATCTACTTCAGAGATTAAATAATACATTGATTCTTGGTGGAGTTTTTCCTAGAAAGGGTTTCTCCACGGTATATGTTGTATAACTTCTAATATTCTGTCTATTTATTCGACAACCTTTTGTCTTCATTCTACAAATGATAAAATGAATTAATCAGATAATCACCCACAAAGAATCTATAACAAAGAATACATATTTAGATCAGAAATCATAAAGTTTTACAAAGTATTAAGCTACATAAACACCTCAATTTTCAACATTTGGTATCAGAGCTGAGGTTGGGTAGAGTATTGGGACACCTTTCTCTTAAAAGATTGAAGGTTTTTTGGCTATAGTGGGAGCTTTTACTATGTTTTGTTATTGCTGATTTTGGAAAATAAGTTTGTTAAAATGAATTCTCATTTAGATATTGAAAGGTTCAATGGATCTAATTATGAGATGTGGAAATTAAAAATTGAGGATCTCCTTGAAGAGAGAGATTAGTGGTTAGTTTTTGGTAATGAGACAAAGTCACCTACAATGATGTCAGATGAGGATTGGGCTAAGCTTGATAAGAAGGCAAGAGGGTCCATAAGATTATTTCTTTTTGATGTTGTTCTCTTGAATGTTTCAGAAGAAACTATTGCATATAAGTTGTGGAAGAGAATAGGTGATATTTATCAAACTAAAAGTCTTACTAATAAGTTGTATTTGAAAAGACAGTTGTATTCTTTAAAGATGAAAGAAGGTGATTATGTTGCAAATCATTTGAATGCTTTTAATTTGATTCTAATTAAGTTAGCATCTGTAGATGTAAAGCTAGAAGATGAAGATAAATGCATTTTGTTACTTTGTTCTTTACCAGAGTCTTGGGAAAATCTAATTGTTGCTATCAGTGGTAGTGGTGCAAATCCGAAGATGGATAATATAATTCCTACTCTCCTATAAGAGGAGATGAGGAGGAAGTATAAAACAAAAATCCAAGATGCCTTTTTTGTAAAAGGTAGGCTTGAGAAAAAGGAACCTAAGGGAGACAAGGAAGGGAAGGGTAAGTCAGAAGAACAGAGTAAGGTAAAGTGTTGGAATTGTGGGAAACCAAGACATGTGAAGAAGGATTGTAAGAACAAGAAAGAGAGTTTTGATTCTTCTACAGAGGAATTTTTGGATGACAGTAATGATGCATTAGTTATTTTAGCTAATATTGTTTGTGATAACACTTTGCTTCATGTTTCAGAGTGATCTTCATAGAGAGGATGGTAGTCACGATGCCATGTTTGACTCGGTATATTTCCATGTGATTGGAGATATGGTTTCTTGGTTTACAGTGTATTTGTTATGATGCCATGTTATACTCTTGATACTAGTTTAGATTTTGGCATATTACATGTTCTCTTGAGACCAGGATGTATATATGTTATGGTGCATGTGATCTCCTAAGAGGAGATGATTAGATCATTAATGTCATGTTTATGTTCAAGATTGGATCTTTGACATTGATCTTGTGTAGTTCTATTTTGTATTGGGTACATTAATCATTTGCTCGATTACTTCATGAAAGTGTTGTGTTGCATTTGGATTTTGGCATGGATTGGTTGGTTACAGGTCCTCATGGATACTTGAAGAAATAGGTGAGGCTTAAGTTCTCTTATGGTAAGAGATATATGTTGGAATGGTTACTTTTAAGAAAAGCTATTTTCAACAGTAAAGATTGAGAAGCCTATACCTTGGTTGAATGTGAGTTCAACACACTTGGCAGTTTAACATGCCTCCAAAGAGGCAGTTTGGTTACAGAGACTTGGGAAAGGTATTGGTTTTAATTGCAAGTAAGTTAAACATGAATGTGATAGTCAGAGTGCTATGTGTTTAGCCAAAAATCCTATGTATCATGCTCATACTAAGCATGTTGATGTTAAGCATCACTTTGTGTGTGAAATGCTTAAGAGTGGGAAGGTATTAATTAAGAAAGTTGACACTTTAATTAATGTTGTAGATTATCTTATGAAACCAATTCCTATAGATAAGTTCTCTTGGTATTAATCATTTGCTTGGAGCTTCATGATTATGCAAGTTTCATTTGAAGTTGGCATGGATTGATTAGTTGGTGTAGGAAGGCCATTGGACTTGAGTCCTATACTTGATTTATAATAATGATTCCTTGTTTAGAATAATTGCAATGTATAATTTCAAGTGGGAGAATGTTGGAAATAGGATGCCATTTAATTACAATCCTAAACATTATTTATTTCATGTATCTCCTAAGTCCTTGGAAAGTGTTCTCAAACACTAAGATTAGAAAGAGATTAATATTGAATGAAATAATCATGTTAATTGGAATTTGTAATTAATTTTAAATGTTAGGAGCATGTGAGGGTGTCCAATATGAGTTCCTAAATAATAGGGGCACATGGGGCACCCACATGGAATGCGGCACTCACCTTGAGTTAAGTTAATTGTTTGGAGTAAAACACAACACTTTTGTAATGAATGTAAAGATCCTAGAAGTTAGGGATTGATGTTTACATGCATGAAGTTTAGTTTAGTTTAGTTAAGATCAGTTCAGTTCAGTTTAGTTATGGTTCAATTATCTTCAGTTAGTTTTAGTTGAATGCTAGTTGACTTCAATTAACTTGGAATGCATGACTAATGAATTGAGTTGTGTGACAGATAACAGGTGACTACCTTTAGTTAATAAGGGATGATCATTCTTGCATGAATGGTCATGGAGAGATATGTTTTAGTTAACAAAGAATGACCTGGACCCACCTTGGGCACCCAAGTTGGCTTCTTGGAGTTAACTCTTTTGCATGCTAAGATATTTCAGAAGGCTGAGTTAAGTGGGCCCACTCTTGGGAACCTACTTTGAGGATAAGCCTTGAAGATATTTACCAAATTAAGGTTCAGCTGTGACTTCAGTTTGGGATGCCCAAATTGATGAAGCGCATGTTTTGGAATTTTTCTTCACGTTAGAACTCTACTTGCAAGAGATAGGTGTACCTTTTGTGAGATAGGGATTGAGCTTTGTAACTGTAACTCTTTGGAGTTTACAAAGTTGATTATTGCCTATTTATCTCAAGCAAGTTGAAGAGAGTTATATTATTTTTATTGCAGGTTGTGAAGAAGATTTCGTGAAGGAAAAAGAAGCATTCCCAAGAGAGGATTGGAGTAATTGTAATCTACTTCAGAGATTAAATAATGCATTGATTCTTGGTGGAGTTTTTTCCCAAAAGGGTTTCTCCATGGTATATGTTGTATATCTTCTAATATTCTGTCTATTTCTTCTACAACCTTTTGTCTTCATTCTACAAATGATAAAACGAATTAATGAGATAATCACCCACAAAGAATCTGTAACAAAGAATACATATTTAGATCAACAATCATAAAGTTTTACAAAGTATTAAGCTACATAAACACCTCAATTTTCAATAGTTAGCTTCTATTTCATCAAAATTTTCTTCATCCGGATCTTCAACTTTTGTATCCTTAAAAGCAGTTTCTAATTTGCATCCATTCCTCAGATTTGGCTTCCTCATCTCATAAGATGTCAAAAATCCCAACAATAGATATTTAGTGCAAGTCTTATAATCTATACTATGTTCAATAGCACACACCTTCTCGCTGTAAGCATCAGGGAGAGTTCTAAGAATCTTCTTTACAATCCTGGTTTCATCTACAATAGCACCAAGTCCTCGCATTTCGACCACTATCTCATCCAATCTATGTACATAAGCTTTAACATTCTCATCTTCAAACATATGTAGAAGCTCAAACTGTATCTCCAAATTCTACAATTTTTCCTCTTTGACTCTTTCATCACCTTCATGTGCACTTTCCAAAGCATCCTCGACTTCCTTAGAAGTCTTCAGATTCTGAACCTTAATCAACTCGGAATGTACTAGACTGTTCTTCACCTTATTGTTCACTTGATGTGCTTTGATCTCATCAGCTATACTTGGACCATTAGTAGGAGGAGTGTAAGGATTCTTGCAAGCTTTCTCCACATCATATCCACAATACTCCATATATTCTTCCATCAATATTTTCCAAATAGCATAATTAGTTCCATTGAACCTTAGATAATCATAAACCATTTTTCCATTTGGACCTTCCTCAAGTGGTTAAGCTCTTCACCAAGGAACCAAGCTTTGATACCAATTTTTGAACAAGACAACTGAGAGGTGATGACAATGCAAGAGCACAACTCAATCAACCAAACTCATCTCAACCAAATTCTTACTTGTCCTTGCAACTAGGACTCAACCTTCCCTCACAAAACCCTTGTTTCAAAACACCAAATAGAGAATCAAGAATAATACTTCCTGTTGAACCCTTCAACCACCATAAGCAACATCAAAATGACAGACTCAAACCCTATTACAAATTTCACATCTCAAATAAGAGACCTTCTCAAAACAGACTGTCATAACCAACAACTAGGCCCATTTAGGCCACTTAAACAAAACAACTCCAATCACCAAGCCCATTTCCTTTGAGGATACCACAAACATGTTCAATAACACATGCACAAACCAATTACACCATCTCTCACACTTTACTTATATCATTTTATCCAACACCTATCCAAAACCTTATTTCCCTACTCCCAAATAGGATTGTCACAAGACAGGTTAGTTAATAAAAAAATGGCTTCAAACTTGAAAATTCACCAAACCCTGAATTGGATAGGCTCACAATACGCCTTTCAACTTTTACAAACTCTATTACCAAGGAGAACACCAAATACACAAACAAAGTGCTTAAAATCTTCATTGTCCCTTGTTTTACCAATCTGTACACAAAATTTATAGACTTAGGGCATCAAAGAATCAGCTCCATACCTCCACCTTCGACTCTGGAACTTTGGAATCTCTTAAAGGACATAATAATCCTTCCTTTCACCAATTTCCAGAAGATTTCAATAGTGGAAATAAGAGAAACATAATTTTTATTACGCACTGCATACCCTAGATCAAGGTTTTACCCATCTGGACATAATTACTCATAACTCACAAAAATCTTAATGGATTTTAATGAAACCAAGTGAAAATTAAAGAAGATTCACAGGGCTATCATCTACAATGGAGGAGGAGAGGTTAATGTATAGTGCTTGGCCGTACAATGGCCTAGAAACAAAGAAAATGCTGGAAAATAACAGAATAACAATATTTATTCATTGAAATTCTTCATTCATCATCCCCAACCTTCCTCGAAATGTGTGAGGCTTCAAAATTCCTTAAATAACCAAAACCAATGCCTACAAACTACCTCTTCAACTACCTCACCCTTGGCATTCCATGGTTTTTCATTTTTTGTCAATATTGTCAAGACAACATTTAGGCAACTTTTGCAATTTTTACATTTTATGCCTAATGACTCCAAAATAACTATAAATGACCTAAAACAAACTCAAAATGATCAAATTGACCTTATTATAACATTAGGACATCATTTTTAAATCAAAAACTTGAAGTTTCCTCATTGAGGTATATCCTTGCTAGGGTGCACCTGTACCAAGAGGGGGAGTGAATCAGTTGTCACAGATTCAAACCTTAATTCATTCATTGGAACTAATTCTTAACATTGCTTAAATGATTAAACATTAAATACTAGTGCAAAAAATTAAATCCATCACGTAAAAAAAATAACACCAGATTTATGTGGAAAAACCAATAAGGGAAAAACCACGGTGAGGATTAACTCACACTATAGAGAATATCAAAACTGATTACAAGAGGCTCATTGCTTGAGAAACAAGGCTCACTTCCAAAACAAGGACTCACTGTCCAACAGGGCCAACAACCCAGAGGGCTCACTGCCACAGAGACACAAAGAAGATAGAAGAGATACGTTATAGAGAGAAGAAAATCTCAATGCAACAAAGAAATCCACCGCAATTTTCTCAACCACTTGCAGAAATGCATGAATGATAGAGTACACCTTCTGCTCACTGCATCTGAAAACTCAACATTTAGGCTTCACACTAATCTACCACACTCGCATCACACACACTCACTGATTTGCATCAATCTCACATCTATCTAGTTTATTTCTTTGCACTTATCTCTCTTTGTACATCCTTTCACCACTAATTCATCTTGTATTTATACCATCTTCAACTTTGAAACATATCCAAAGTCGATCATCCAAATTCAAATTCAAACTAGGTCAGCGCCAAAATATCCTAGCATAGAATTAGAATGAGGGCGGCCCAAACACACTCTTCATAAGGACCCAAAGAGATCCAACACGCTTCATCAACTCTTAAGGTAGTGTTCAACACAAGGTCAAACAAACCAGTACCAAAATTTTCAATACAATCAAAACAACTCAACTCTAGAACCGCAAGTCATAAGACTTTAACAGAGAGAAATTTAGACCAACAACATTTCTCTCGGACCTCAACTAGAAACACAAAAAACCACAGTTCACAATTGGTGAACGTAACTTGCACTGTACAATGAATCAACAACCAAAAATTTGGATATAGAATCTTCTAACAATCATGATCAACATATCTGAACAGCACAAACATAGGAGCAAATCTCGGAGCAAAACCCAGAGCAACCACTGAACACTTTAATCTTTCTTCAATACAATTTTCTCAATATCCTCGACAAATACAGTCAATAGCAACCAGTTGATAACCAATTGACTGGTTGACATCAATGACAACACCTTCATTCTTTCCATTCCTTCAACATAGTTGGCAAGAAACACACGATTCTTAGTCATCTAGGGTATTGATTATTCCATTTATTTATCTTTATGTGTGTAATAAGGTCCCCCTTTCACTCGTAGTGGTATAGCTCTTGCCACTTAGTGGCCTTGTCTTTAGTTATTGTGCACTTTAGGCTTGGCTTCACTTGGACTTTGGTTTGTGATTTCTCTTGTTCACCTTTTCTTGTGATTATCTGTAATATTATTTTTTTAATGGTGATATACACTTACTCATTTTAAAAAACATGTTATTGTCAACATATGAACATGTCTTCTTTTGATAAATTGGAGCAAGAATTTTTGATAGATCGTGCAAAAAGAAATAATAGTTGATGTGGATATGGATGACATAAAAATAAGCAAAAATTAAGGATGATGATAATCAAGAACATGAAGAATAAGAAGAAGAGGAAGACAAAGAAGAAAAAGAAAAAGGAGGAAAAAATGACGATGAAGAGAAGATGAAGAATACAAGCTCGTGCACTTTACCTCCAAAGAAGGAAGATTGAATCCTTCAATTTTGTTGATGTATTCAAAAGGAAACAACTATTATTTTTGTAAACTTTAGTACCAAGTATAAATTCGTCAACATGGAATTAGCCAAGAAACTATAGGTACAAGCAAAGAAAATTGAGGACACTCAAATAGTGGGTAAGGATATTTAATTTTTTAAAGATTTAAAGCTCTCCATGGGTAAATATTTTGCATTCAAACTTTTATGCTTTGGATGTGGATAAGTTGGATATTATTCTTGGTTATACTTGGTTAGTTTCTTTGAGAACAATACATTAATGTACAATAGTTCATGAAGCTTTGGTGTAGGAGGAAAAAAGTTACATTAGAATATTACACAAGGTAAAGCAAGTTCCAAAAGCTACTAAAGGGTGTACCAAAAAATTATCAAAGGACAAACATGAGATTTCTATAAAGAAAAAAGAGGATAAATTTGTTCCTTTTCTTGCTCATCAACAAAGAAAGCAACAAGTGGTGAAGAATCAAAGATTACATGGATAACAAAGGGTGCAACATACATACATCCACATTATTGTGAGAGGCAATAATCATAGAGGAAACCATCTTGGAGGCGTGATAATACATGAAATCAACAAGCCAATCACTATGGATCTAGATGAAATCAAAAGAACAACTACAATAATTATTGCCTCATAGTAGTGATGGCTATGCATGGCAAAAAAAATGAGAACATACTATGATGAAGAATAGAATCAAATGGGTGCAATGAAATGTAATCAAGTATGCAATCTAGGTACCATCAAGCTAAAACCAACACCAAGATCACATATGGATGGTCAGATGATAAGCCATGGCATCATATTTGTAATGATTTGCAACAATCTTATTACTCGTCTTCTCATGTTTTAGGTATGAAACATGTCGGATGACATATTATGTACCTAATAATATGATATTATAATGTATATAGTGCATGCAATTGATGGTATGTGGTATACATCCCTCAAATTAGTTATATTGCTTTGTGAATTATATTAGGCAATTAGGAGGCCTACATGGATTAGTTGTTTACTCATCCATTATGTTAATATGAAGAGGTCTATGTAATGGAGGTGAATATCATTGTAAGGATATATGAAAGCGTATGATATATGTTTGGGATATCTTGGAGATAATTGCATGTAGTAGCTTCTTCCATAAGAATTATTGCACAATCTTACCCTACCTCAAGGGTTTATTATATTTTTGCATATATTGGATATTAGGGCATCTTGGGTCATGAATATCTCTTGTGTGTGATCTATCTTCTACATTTTATTATTTCTATTATTATATGTGTGGATCTTATCACTTAGCCTACAATGATCAAATAAAAAACCTCTTTGACTTAAACAATTGGACCTCTTACTACTAAATCAAACTTTTGTTAGACTCTTCCTTATACAAAATAATGGCAGTAAAAGCATAGCTATGTCATCTCTTACTAGGGTAATTGATTAAGCATTTATATAAATATGCACAAGGTTTAATACTATTATATTGTGTAGCAAAGTTATATTATATAATTGTAAGTATTTTGGTATTAATCTTGTTTGCATACATCCTTTGGATTTTAATAAGTAGCAATGCCTTATGGGTTTTGATAAACTAATAGGTTCAATATACCTAAATGGCATTCTCAGTCCTAGAAAAGGTAAATTCCTATATTGGGAGTAGTGAATCCTAAACAGTATCTTAATGCTTAGACATACTCAAACCAAGGTTCTAATCAAATATATTCATTTAGTTGTCCAATGGGATTACAAATAGCCTGTCCATATAGACATGAGTTTTCCATAGCCCATTTGAATGAATTAGAATGCTTTTGCTAGAAAATTGAGTAAAGTCTTTTGCATCTCTTTAATTCAGCTTGTCCATAGTTTTGTTTGTAATCACATTTAATTTTGGTACTAGCATATTACAAGTGTACATATAAAAGACAATTCACAACACAATCCCTTGACAAAGATGTCATACTACATTGTGGGGATGAAAGCCCTAGCCATATTAAGTATCCTCATTCAACAATAATTAGATTCTTTACCATACATTAGTCTATTTATTATTGTTTATAAAGGTGACTAGTTTTTATCCATAATACTAGTTCTAATGGAAACAAAATTTCATGCATAATAAGGAGTGAGATACATATCAGTTTGAAATAATTGTGAAAAATATAAATCTACGCATGTTAAATAGGAGATTTCTAAAGAATCTCATACACGGTGTGATTGTAATATAGAAGTGTGTACTTTTCAAGGTAGTCCTACAACTATCTTCCCTACTTTTGATTTTTTCACTATTAAAACTCCTAAAAGTTATGTCACTCCTCTCCAAATGAACTCCCCCTTACCTTAATAATTCATTTGAGCCCTCTTAGTAGAGCACACTAATGTACCAAACAAAACATTAATTATCTTCAAATTTTAAATGACTTCTCTCTCATATTGACTTAGTGGACTAAAGACTTTGGTGATCTTTGAAGGTTGAAGATGGAATAGTGTGGCCATTGTACCCCACAACACCATCCTTAGTATGTTGAAAAAAAGGAAACTTCTCTATCTTTTGAACGCAGTCCAAAACCAAAATCTTCACTATTTTTAAAAACAAAAAGAGTGGTTTGTTGTTTTAAGTGTACATATATATATACACACACACAGGATTTTATCATCTATGAGTTTGTTCTGTTATTCAATATGGGAGCATGCATGAGCCTATGTTGATACCTCATGGTTGAGAGCTAAGAATTGAGGGGTATCTATTCCACCAAAGTCGCCTAGGACACAATCACAACCTCATCCCTTGTATCACACTTTTGAGGGTTTGAATCTTGGTAGATGGTGTAATCTAGGAACATAATATCACACTTACTAATTGAACTACAACCCTCTAGTGCATAACTAATTTTCACCACACATTATCTCTAGAAAGTCTCTCAAAGTCGGAATTGTTGGCTGGTGTGGACTCACAAACAAATATGAAGGATGGATCAGATAGATGTTTACTCTCTATGAACCCATGTACTGTCATAAGAGGAAATGATCAAATAAATGCTAAACTTATCCTCTGTTTACTGTCTGCAACCCCATAGACTGTAATAAGGGGAAATAATCAAACAAATGCTAAATTTATCCTCTGTTTACTGTCTACAACCCATAGACTGTAATAAGAGGAAATGATAAGACAAATCCTAAATTTATCCTCTGTTTACTCTCAACGAAAGGGGAAATGATTTATCCTTTGTTTACTCTCTACAACCCCATAGACTAATAAGAGGAAGTGATCAGACAAATGCTAAATTTATCCTCTGTTTACTCTCTACAACCCCATAGACTGTAATAAGGGGAAATGATAAGACAAATGCTAAATTTATCGTCTGTTTACTCTCAGACAAATGCTAAATATATCGTCTGTTTACTCTCTACAACCCCATAGACTGTAATAAGGGGAAACGATCAGACAAATGTTAAATCTATCAGACTGTAATAAGGGAAAACGATCAGACAAATGTTAAATCTATCCTCTGTAGAAATGATCAGACAAATGTTAAATCTATCCTTTGTAGACTGTACTAAGGGCAATTGGAAACGATCAGACAAATGTTAAATCTATCCTCTGTAGAAATGATCAGATAAATGCTACAGACAAATGTTAAATCTATCCTTTGTAGACTGTACTAAGGGGAATTGAATTTACTCTATAATCCCATAAATAGAAAAGTTAAATTTATCCTCTGTAACCTGTGCTTAGGGGAATTGTTGACTTTACGACCCCATAAATTGTGACCAAGGAGAATTACCATTGAGATAGCACGTTTCAGCTCCTCCCCTGATTCCAACAATTTACCAAAAGCAAGATAGCATAATTGTAAACCCGTTAGCATACCATATTTCCGTAAAACTTACAGTTAAAAAGACTGCTTCTCTTACAGATGGCAAAGACAAATATATTAATTTTAGCTATGTGTGGGGGCCGCGCGAACGCGAGCCCCCTCTGTCACAAATTATGACGTGCACTCTCCACAATGGGAGATGCTAGACAGAGCCCCCTTCCAAGTGCAATGAAGGTGCTCTCTCTAGGCCATCGGCCTTCTTGATCACCGATTGACCCCGCCCAGGTAAGTATGCTTTGGCTGTGCCCTTCTCCCTCGCCTTCTACTCCCTCTTCTCCCTTCTTTTCTGCTTCTCACGCATGTGGGATTAAAAACACCTTCGTTGCCCGCCTTTTAACTCATGTAATACCAACATGATCTCCATGTCTGTAACAGTCCCGTCCATTGTATGCCCTTTAGCAATTCACGGATCTCTTTAGCAGAATATGCAAGGAATGACAAGGATTACAAATTCGAAGTGCAAAGTAGGATGAACGTAATCTGCTACATGAACACAGATTAAAAAAGCTGCAGACTCGCGGAGACAAAATTCAAACTTGTGCAGAACATTTCACCAGAACTCCTCAATCGTAACGTCGCCTGAGAGATTCTAACTCTCGTGGGGAACCATATATTCTTGTAATAATGGTTTCTAAGAATATATTTACTACTCCCTTTCTATTTATATTATCTTTTTCCCTTTCACAATTTGCAATGTTTTTGAGTTAACCATATATTCTTGTAATGTAATTGTGAATATTTTTATTTATTTTATTTTTATGTGTAATAATTGGTATATAAGTAGTGTATTTTGTGTGTGAAAGTTAAAAAATTATCTAAGCTTTTATCGATATCAATTTTTCACATTCTAAGAATCTCTATTTGATTAAAAAATTACTTATTTCATATTTTAGATCAATTTTGTTGCAGAAAATTGACTTACAGATTTTTTATTCAAATTTTATATTGTGTTCATGTTGTCCCCTCTCAACTACCTAGTCATTGTCTACTAATTTGAGCTTGAAATATTTCAAATTGCATTTGAAGGTGTTGTATAAAAGGACAAGCCTTAATATATTGTGATTATCTAGGATCTAGGGGTCTCACTAATAAAATCATCTCGTAAAAGATCATAATGCTACATTCGCTCTTAACATCATCTAATATCTACAATGACACAAAAATAGGCATATTGCATCCACGTTCATTGTTATATATAACTTCCCTAGTGAAAGTAGATCATGAATATAATTCATTTATTATGTCACTTGATTATAATTTATAAACTTGTAACCATTTATATGCCATGAGATTAAAGATGAAACCTATTCCAAAGACATATCTCACATCTAAATGAGATGTAAATTTCCTCATTATTATCAATCTTGAACACACAATCCATAAAACTTCATAGATTGAAAATAGTGTATATGCATCAAAGTATATATGTTAAGTACATAAACTTAATAACTTTATAACAAGGAAGTGTCAAAATGTAACAATGTTGTGTATTATAATAATATTTCTTATAAACTCAATTATATGTATAGTTTTTGTAAGGAAATATAATACCATTTATATTCACAATTTTCCTTATAACCAGATTTTTGATTAGTTAGCTCCACAAAAAAATAAATAAATAAATAAATTATTATCACAAGCCTGCTAAAGCACATACACATAAGCATGTATGTTATGCAATTGTTCTTAATTATTGCATGATTGTTCCTAGCTATTACACAAATGTTCTTGGTTGTACTTATGCATTTGTTTTTTCTTAGGCACTCAACGTGAAAAACCCTCAATCCATTTTAGTCAAAATCAAGCAAATGAAATTTCAGAGTTTTGTTTGAGATGATGTGATAATATCTGTCTAGAGCCAAATGGGTGTTTTAAACTTGAGCACTTTGTTTAATAACAACCCCAACATGAAGACGAATTAACTTGTAGAACGAATGGTCATGAGGGAATTTAGGGCCAAGAAGATGAACCAAAATGATTGCAAGGAACAAAATGACAAATGTAGAAACATAATAGGTAGTTTTGAGTGAAAATGTAACCTAAAAATGTGATAGATCTATGGGTTCAATGAAGAAAGGAAATAAATGGCAATAATGGGTGTATGAATAAATTGTAGTTCATTTTTTAATGTAAATCTTTCCCAAACTTTGTGGGATGAATAGAATATTCAAACAAGAAGAGACAAGGATACAATTGCTCATTGTTGTGGTGAATCAAAAATAGAAACCATTGATTTTATTGAAGTCATTCATAACCTTGAGGGGATAGTCTAGAGTGTGACATTGAAGATGCCTACAAGGAGATATCTATGTACAAATTTGGGGAGGTATATCATTCCCCAAGAAACACACCTAGGATATTAGCCAACCAAACTATTTTTTAAAAGGAAAATGTAAGAACAACTCTTAATGATAAATATACGATAGTAAAATATTGTAGTACATGTCAACATGCATACAAGGTGGTGTAGTAGGCACCATGACACCGAAGAAGTGACTAGAATGTTGAGGTGATGTTTCAAGTCACGCACAACTCAAGACATTGAAAACACTTACAAGATACCACCATTACACCAAAAAGGTGGAATAAGTGAAAGACTTATTGATCATGAGATGAAATTGTCGTGATGAACCTGTGAGAGGGTAGAACTACACCACAATGATGAGTGGGTTCTAACTCCATGATCATGTTCTCTTGTGAACACCACAGAGGAGTAGGATGAGGGAGCCATCTACCTCAAATACCAACCCCACACACACTTAACACTAACAACACCAAGAGAAACATATGTAAGGAATGAGACAACTAGGAGATATCATATCTGAACTAGATGGATGACCATTCTTTCCCTTGACACAAGACTCACTTACTAGAGCCAAGGTAGGATATTTCCCAATTAAAGGAATCCAACACAAGCGATAAACCTTCACAAGAGTTTGTCCTAGTGGGATATACAAACCCTTCATCAATAGGAATTACAAAGGGTCATTTTTAAGAAAATACATACTTCATAATGCAAAGGACAACACAAATCTCAAATGATACTATTTATTAACAAAGAGACAGGTAAGTGAAAAAAGATAGGGGGCTAAAAAGGGGGCTTAAGTGGCCACTTTTTTTCTGAAATCAGGAAATACTGACCTTGGATGTGAAATTGAGGATAGTTACACTTAAAATTTTGAGATGCAACAAAAACAAGGATCGTAGTGCTTTGAGTCTACTTTCTAAACTAACTAATTTATTTTGAAAATGGTTGAGATTAAGGGGTTCAAAAAAGGGATCCACAGAAATTGGTGCTATATTTGTCAAAAAAACATAACATAGCAACTTTTGTGGAAACGTAGCACGGTGAACTTTTTTTAGTATTTTTAAAATCGCTTCAGTGAGAAATTAGCTAACAGTATGTAGTTGATGCATAATTTTTCTGATAATTTTTTAATTAATATTTTTTTTTTTTACTAATTTTCAAAGTGGACATTTCCTGAAAAATAGAATTTTGGTTGTGCTACCCCTACAAATTTTAGAAACTAATTGATTTTTTTTTAATATTTGTAGAATGGAGTTTAGTTTCTAAAAATTTAATTTATTTGAAATTTCGATGAATAGTTAATTTATAACAAAAAAAACACCAAACACTATTTTTTGCCAAAAAAGAGATACACAAACAAAAGAAATTATAGATCAAAGGCTTAACATTCTCAAAAAGTGAACAAAATTACATCATTGGATAGCTAAAAGAGAGCCTAACATTACCCAGGTGTTTGATTTGTTCGACATTCAAACACATACAATCCTAATGGTGAGCACGAACCCGATTATGTGAAATATTGTAGAATTTGCAAAAACACATCTCTGGTCATTGGGAAGGCCCTCCAAGCCATTGGGTTGGTATTCCAAGTAAAATACCAAGCCCAAAGCTTGGGGATTCCCAAAGCAAGATATAACGCAACCGCGTTATAATGTGCTCGTGTTATATCTTAGTTTTGACATGGTTTTTTGTGTTTGTGCAGGACATGTCTAGCAAGACATAACACGAGTGCATTATAACACGCTCACGTTATGTATTGCTTTATATTAAATGCTACTCTATTGAATGTATGTTTGTATATTTGTATGTTTGTATCTACATGTATGCTTGTATGTCATTTATGTATGTATGTATGCATGCTTGTATGTATGATGTATGTATGTATCAATACATGTGTGTATGTATGCATGTATGTATGTATGTTTTTAAGATTATATGTACATATGTACATGTATACTTGTATGTATGTAGGATTGTATGTACATATGCATTATGCTTGTATGTATGTTTGTATGTATTTATGTATGTCTTTAGAGGGAGGGAGAATTTTGAGAGAGAGAGAGAGAGTTGTCTAGGTATGGTGGGAAGGAGAGAGGGAGGGAAAGACCTAAGAGAGAGAGAGAGAGGTAGAGAGGTAGTGAGAGAGAGTCTTGAGAGAGGGAGAGGGGGTGGAAAGGAGAGACTAAAAGAGAGGGAGTGGAAGAGAATGGGTTGGAGTGAGAGGCTCTTAGCTAGGTAGGGTGGGAGGGAGAGAGGGAGAGAGAGAGGGGGGGAGAGAGAGAGAGAGAGAGAGAAAGAAAGAGTTATGTAGGTAGCGTTCCAGAGGGAGAGACTTGGGAGTGTGAGGGGGGTGAGAGGGAGACTTGAGATAGGTAGTGAGAGGGTGTGAGAGAGGGGTGGGAGGGAGTGAGAGAGGTGTGAATGAGAGGAGAGAGGGAGGGTGTGGGAGGGAGTGACCGAGAGAGAGGGAGAGAGGGGGGTGGAGTGAGAGGGACTTATCTAGGTAGGGTGGGAGGGATAGATAGAGAGAGAGAGAGTTACCTAGTTAGGGTGCTAGAGGGAGAGACTTGAGAGAGAGGGAGAGAGAGGGAGTGAGAGAGAGGGAGTGATGGAGAGTCAGTGGGAGGGAGATAAAGATAGATAGAGGGAGGGAGCAATAGAGAGTGGTATGGATTGATTGAGCAAGAGGTATGTAGAAAGAGGGAGAGGGTAGGAGAGAGGGAGGGAGAGAGGTGAGATGTGTAGATAAAGAGAAAGGTATAGGGGTTAGGGGTATAGGGTTGAGGGATTAGGGTGGAGGACCTATAATGTTGATGGTTTATGGTATTGGGTTGAGGGATTAGGGTTGGGGGTAGAGGGTAGAAGGTTTAAGGGTTTAGGGTTAAAGGGTTTAGGGTTGAGGGTTAAGGGTTGAGGGTAGAGGTTTTAGGGTGTAGGTTTGAGGGTATATAGTTGAAGGATTAGGTTGCAGGTCCAATGTATAGGGTAGAGGGTATAGGGGTCGAGGGTTTAGGGTTCAAGGGTTGAGGGTTGAGGGATGAAGGGTTGAGGGTTGAGAATTGAGGGTTGAGGGTTTAATATATAGGGTAGAGGGTAGAGGGTAGATGGTTTAAGGGTTTAATGGTTGAGGATTTAAGGTTCAGGGTAGAGGATTGAGGGTATAGGGTTGAGGGTCCAATATATATGGTAGAGGGTATAGGGGTTGAGGCATTAGGGTTTAAGGGTTGAGGGTTGAGGGATTAGGGTGGAGAGTTTACTTGGGTTTAAGGGTTTAGGGTTTAAGGGCTAAGGTTTGAGGGTTGAGGGTTTAGGGTTGAGTGTTTAAGGGTTAATGGTTTAGAGTTGAGGGATTAGGGTAGAGAGGGAGGGATGGATGGAGGGAGAGATGGAGGGAGAAGTGAGATAGAGAGAAGGAGAGAAGAGGATGGAGGGAAAAAGATATATGAGGGTTGAGGATCCAATGTATAGGGTAAAGGGTTGAGAATTGAGGGTATAGGATTGAGGACCTATAGGGTTGATGGTTTAGGGTATTGGGTTGGTATAAGGTTGAGGATTAGGGTTGAGGAGTGAAGGGTAGAAAGGTTTGAGGTTTAGGGTTGAGGGTTAAGTTGAGGGTAGAGGGTTTAGGAGTATGGGTTTGGTGGTATATGGTTGAAGGATTGGGGTTGAGGGTCCAATGTATAGGGTAGAGGTATGGGGTTGAGGGTTTAGGGTTTAGGGCTGGTTGAGGGATTAAGGGTTGAGGGTTGAGGGTTTAATGTATAGGGTAGAGGTAGGGTAGAGGGTTTATGGATGAGGGTTTTAAGGTTGAGGGTGATTGAGTTATAGGGTTGGCGAGGGATTAGGGTTGAGGGTCCAATGTATAGGGTAGGGTATGGGGGTTGAGCATTAGGGTTTAAAAAGGGTTAAGGGTTGAGGTTGGTGAGGGTAGAGGTTTGAGGGTTTAAGGGTTGAGGATTAGGGAGTTGAGGGATTAGGGTAGATATTTTACTTGGGTTTAAGGGTTTTAGGGTTGAGGATTAGGGTAGGGTATTGGGTTAGGGTGAGGGTAGAGGGTTTAGGGTTGAGGGTTGAAGGTTTAGGGTTTAGGGTTGAGTGTGAGGTTTGAGGTTGAGGGGTATAGAGTTGAGGATTAGGGTAGAGAGGGTGGGATGGAGGGAGGGAGAGATGGAGGGAGAAGGGAGATAGAGGGAAGGAGAGAAGAGGAGGGAGGGACAGAGATATATGAGAGTTGAGGATCCAACATGTATAGGGTAGAGTGTTGAGAATTGAGGGTATAGGGTTGAGGACCTATAGGGTTGAGGACCTATAGGGTTGATGGTTTTGGGTATTGGGTTGAGGGATTATGGATGAGGGTAGAGGGTAGAAGATTTAATGGTTTAGGATTTAAGGGTTTATGGTTGAGGGTTAAGGGTCGAGGGTAGAGGGTTTATGGTATAGGTTAGAGGGTATATGGTTGAAGGATTAGGGTTGAGGGTCCAATGTATAGGGTATAGGGCATAGGTTTTGAGGGTAGAGGGTAGAGAGTTTAAGGGTTGAGGATTTAAGGTTTGAGGGTATATGGTTGAAGGATTAGGGTTGAGGGTCCAATGTATAGGGTAGAGGGTATAGGGGTTGAGGGTTTAGGGTTTAAGGGTTGAGGGTTGAGGGATTAAGTGTTGAGGTTTGAGAATTGAGGGCTGAATATTTAATGTACATGGTAGAGGGTAGAGGGTTTAAGGGTTGAGGGTTTAAGGTTGAGGGATTAGGGTTTAGGGTCCAATGTATAGGGTAGAGGGTTGAGGTGTTGAGGGATTAGGGTTTAAGGGTTGAGGGAAGAGGGTTTATGGTATTGGGTTGAGGGTATAGGGTTTAGGGATTACGGGTGAGGGTAGAGAGTAGAAGGTAGAAGGTTTGAGGGTTTGGGGTTGAGGGTTAAGGGTTGAGGGTTTATGGTATAGGTTTGAGGGTATATGGTTGAAGGATTAGGGTTGAGGGTCAATGTATAGGGTGAGGGTATAGGGGTTGATGGTTTATGGTTTAAGGGTTGAGGGTTGAGGATTAAGGGTTGAGGGTTGAGAATTGAGGGTTGAGGGTTTAATGTATAGGGGGTGGGGTAGAGGGTTTAAGGGTTGAGGGTTGAGGGTTTTAAGGTTTGAGGGTATATGGTTAGGATTAGGGTTGAGGGTCTAATGGGTAGAGGGGTTTGAGGTTGAGGATTAATGTATAGTGTAGAGGGTTTAAGGGTTGAGGGTTTAAGGTTGAGGGTATAGGGTTGAGGGATTAGGTTGAGGGTCCAATGGTGTGGGGTATAGTGGTTGAGGGATTAGGGTTTAAGGGGTTGAGGGTTGAGGGTTGAGAGTAGAGGGTTTAAGGTTGAGAGATTAAGATTTGAGGATTAGGGTTGAGGTTGAGGATTGGGGTAGAGAGTTTTGGTTTAGCGTTTATGATTTGGGGTTGAGGAGAAAGTGAGCGTTTAAGTTTAGGGTTAAAGGTTTGGGTTGAGGGTAGAGGTTTAGGGGTATAGAAATGGGGATGTGGTTGAAGGGATTAGGTTGGATTAATGTATGGGTAGGGTAGGGGTTGAGGATTAGGGTTTGGGGTTGAGGGTAGGGGTTGATGGTTTAGGTTGAGGGATTGGGTTGAGGTTGAGGTTAGGGTAGAAGTTTACTTGGTTTAAGGGTTTAAGGGTTGAAGTTAGGGTCGAGGGCGAGGGTATTGGGTTGAGGGTAGAGGGTAGAAGGTTTAAGGTTTAGTTGGTTAAGGGTTGAGGGTAGAGGTTTGAGGGTATAGGTTTGAGGGTATATGCTTGAAGGATTAGGTTGAGGGTCTAATGTATAGGGTAGAGGGTATAGGGGTTGAGGGTTTAGGGTTTAAGGGTTGAGGGTTGAGGGATTTAGGGTTCAAGGGTTGAGGGTTGAGGGAAATCATAATGTGTTGGAAACCATAACTTGTTGGAAATCGTAACCTACTAAAAATCATAACGTCATCGAACTCATAGCTTATGATTTCCAACCATAACATGTGGGAAATCATAAGTTGTTGGAAATCTGTTGTACCCCAAATTAAAATTTTTGCTACACTTAGGCATTTTGAAGAAATGAGTAAAAGTCTTGTCAAATTTGTCAAAAAAGGTCAAAATTGGGGTTTGCATGTCTTGCATGAGGGGTAAAAACTTGAAATTTTAAAAATCTGACGATCTAGGTCTACTCAGAGTGACCAATTCCATAAAATCCAGATCTTAGTTTTTTATCCCTACTTTTTAGGAAAATTGTTATTTTTAGAATTTTTTTAAAAATAGAAACTTTTTAAGGTTTTTCTAGGTTTCTCTCGAAGCGGATACTAGCAAAACTTTCTAAAAATATAATGTTTCTAAAAATAGAAAGTTTGGCTTCTAGGGTTGAGACTGATTTTGATTGACTCAAAATACTTTCTCATCAGGCTGGTACAATCAGAATCACAAAATGATCAATTTTCCCCTAGTGGATCTATTCTACTTTTCAGAAGCATTTTAGGAGCTTTGAAGCCATTAATGGAGGTCAGCCAGTTGCCAGGTGTCAGATGTAAACATTCAAACGTTGGATGTGCATGCAGAATGAAGAACAAAGGAAGAAGTTGCAAAGGTTGGAAATGGTGAAATTTTGGCTAACACTGTTAGCCATGGGCACCCCTCTTTTCAAAGCATCAGATGCCAAAATTAGGGTTCGTGCTCCCAAGAAATGTTGATCAAATTCCTTCCATCTCCACAGTGATTCCATTAGCTCAGCTGTCAGATCAACCAACCATCTAGGAATCGAGATCAAATAGAGGGTTGAAACCAAGAAGTTGAATGCAAATCAAGAAAACATCAGAAAAATTTATAAATCTGGGAACTTTGGGCACCCTAGGTGCCCAAGGGTGCCCAACCTTTTGGAAGCCTAAATCTAGCTAGTAGGTTTTGCAAATGTGTTCAATATTTTTAGAATCTCGTCAGCTTTGCAGTGGATACCTCCATCAGATCAACTGACTTGGCAGTCACTGACAAATCTAGATTAAACAGAAGACACAAAATGAAGGATCAACTTTGAAGGTTGAAAATCAAGCGAAAATGGCTAAGTATGGTGGAGATGGGTGCCCCTAGTGAAGAAGGGCGCCCAAGCTTTTGGAGGTCCAAACAAATGAATTTTCCAATGACACCTATAGCATGATCTCATCAGTTTTGAACCAGCTTGCCAACACAACCATCAACATGTCAATAGGAGTTGGAAATCACCAGATATCATCAACTAAACAGAGGGGTAAAAACATGCAAAATATCAGAAGTCAAAAGAAAAGATAAAAATCATAGAAAATATTCTAACTTTGGAGGAGTTGGGCGCCCCAGCTTGCTAGGGGAGCCCAAGCTTTTGACCCCTGCGATTCAACTTTCGGGAGTCAGCGCTTCCAGAAGACCCCTCGCAAAGTCTTCTTAGCTCCGCAATGAGTCCAGCCATCAGTCCATCAGATGTTCGGATCATCTGAAATGGAAAGATCTTCTGAAGGTGAGGAGATGAGCTTGAAATCTAGTAAACATGAAAAATGTCTAAGTCTGGTGAACATGGGTGCCTCAGAAGGAGAAGGGCGCCTGTTGGTATCCTATAATGATTTAATAACTAATCCCTTACAACTCTGATTCAGAGATTGGACATCTAACCTGAATAGCTATTTCCATCATCATGAAGGTGCATTTAACTTGTCAACCCAGGGACATGAACTTGAAAGGGGTCAGCATAGTATGTGCACTAGGAACTCAAAGTAGCCATTTCATTCTATAGCTAAGGAACACATTACTAAAAGTAAATTGCTTAGAAGGGAATACCATAAATACTAATCATCAATCAACAACTACATAAACTAAAATGCATAACAGGAATGAAAATCTAAACAAAAAACAAGACACTACTCTGTTTGCTTTGGCTGCAGGAACAGTCACAAAATGGGATTCTGGTGTCTGCAGGAACAGTCGGTGCCAGATTTCTAACTAATTACTAAACAGTAAGTAATACTAAACTAATAATAAACTACGAAGATGAATTACTCACCAAGTGGGCCCCCTTGGATAAGTATCCTCTAAAACTAATGAGAATTCAAATGCTCGAACTTAGAACTTTATTTTATTCACTGTAAATCATGAGTACAAAAGAGTAATGTATCTGTATTACTAAAAATATAGAGTGCAAGTATAATATCAAATTGTGCAACCTCCTTAGGAAGGAGCATCAGATCTTTATTTATACTATCAACTAAACAAGGCAGTCAACTCCATGACTAGGAAGATGCCATTTAGGGAAAATAAAGAAAATGGAGCGATGGCGGTTACACGTGCATGATATCTGGTCAGACATGCAAGTCCAAATGCAAATTTACCACATCAATAATGCCCACACATGATCAATCATTAAAGTCCACTATAAGGCGGTTACATTTGGTTGCATGAGGAATCTTCTATCGTTGACCTCCTTTAACTTTGAGTGATTCCTTTGTTGGGCATTATGGTGCATGCCCAGATGGCAGTGTCTTCCTCAACTTAGCATATTAAATCTGCATGGCAATGTCAATATGCACAATAACTGCACATCTATAACCACCTTAAGGAACATTCATTAATCACATGCAAAATCAATATAGACAGTCCACATAATATGCCAAATGTCATTAAAACTTGTAGAGATAGGATTTAAGCCCAATGTCAATGGTTTGAGGGAAAAATTATGAAAATATCAACATTTAACATCAAAGTCCATGACAAATTCCAACAAATAAACTATAGATTCTACCCAAAATTGGACCAAAAACTAGGCTCATCACTCCCCCCAACCTAACATTTTGATGGTCCTCCAGTAGGAGAAGGGTTGTTCTTATGCTTGGTCAAGGCTCTAAAATTTGCAACTGATAGCTGTCCAACATAAGTGGCTGCTTTACGTGAATCAGGATCTCAATAGAATCCTCCTAATCTGTAAAATTTGTTCCATCTCTATTTTTCTGTAGTAATGTCATACTGGTAGAGTTTGAAGTTTGGTACAGGCCACATGAGTATGGGTGGCCGGAAAGTCAAGGGAAGCCACGATCATCCATGTGTTCTCCCAATATGAATATACCTATCAATCCTTTTTAGTGCTGCAACATAATTATGGATGGAATGAGGCTTAGCCTATTTCAACTCATCAGTTAGGCTATTCCATCTCTATGATAAACATCTTCTCATAGTTTACTCCTTTACTACTATCTTTACCTCATACTCACTATAAATTGCCTCAATCCAAGGCATAATCATGTTGCCATAACTAGGTCTGAGAAGCATTATGTGCCATTCTCTGTAAATATCCCTTGGGTTGCTTGATTCAGCCCTAATGGGCAGAGGGATGTTAAGCCCCATGTTGTTGTCCCCAACTAATCTCATTTTGTACCCAAGACATAAATTCCCTTAGTTGGACATCCCCAATATACAACAACGAGTTCCAATCATGGTCTTGAGTTACAACATAATTATGCAAATAAAACTCACATAGCAAATTCCTCATTTCAGGTGATGCAATCCTATAAGCATTGAAAAATTCAACAGGGGTGTCAATAGAAGGATTCAAACCTGAGGAAATCCTTGATAGCTTAAAAGAGAGATATTTCTCTTTCAGGAGCAAAGCATAGACCCTTGTAGGGGTCCTATATTCCAAAATTTGTAGTGCCAAGGTTGCCATATCATCCACCCTTTACTTCAAGGTGGCAATTTTTGCATCCTTATCTTCAATCTCCTCATCCCTCTTTTGAATTTCCTTCTTCAATTTCTATTTTTCCTTTCTCCATTCTTCCTCCCTCCTTTGTATTTCTTTCCATAAATTCAAAATTTTTCGTATGTACTATAAAATCAGGAGGATTATGAATTCCTTCCAGTCCTTTTGTCGATGGTGGCTCCTCATATGGCACTATTTGCATGGACTCAGGTTGTCTAGTTATCTCTGGCTGCAGCGGTATTATTTCTTCTTCCACTTCTTGCTGTAGTGGCCCTCGTTCTTGTTTTTGTTGTCACTGCAGGAACTCCTACTCTGGTTCTAGTTGTTGCTGCAGGACTTCCTGCTCATGTTGCAAGAAATCTTGATTTTCCTCAAACTCTTCTGCAATGTTAGCAAGATCGGTCAGTGTTATATTTTTTTCCCTCCCAAATATTTCTTCTTCTTCGACATTCTCCTACCCCATTGGAGCTTTAGGGTCCTCATGTGATGTCTCACTAGGCTTAGGGCTTTCCTATGGAGGTGTACCAATCGCAGGCCCAATTGGTCTTGATTTCCTGGGAGGTCTCTCACATTTTCCTTTGGCTGTAGGATGAACAGTGTCAACCTTCCTCTTCTTAGAACTTCGCACCTTTCTTTCTATAGGCTGTATTTTAGCCTTCCCTTTTCTCATTTCTACTTCTCTCTTTTGTGCCCTAGTTTTCATTAGGGTTTCAAGTGGAACATCGTCATCATAATCTGATGAAGAGATTTATTTTTCTGAGTGTTCTATTCTAGAAGAACTAATTTCTATGGTTTCTTCTATTGCAGGAGGATTCACACTAGAGCCAACACTAGAGGTTGAAGCACCAAGAGGGGCTTTAGCTGTACTCATCTCCTGCTAGACCTACGAGGTTGAGGTAAAGCCCTAGGTTGCAAGTGCTCAGGTCTAATTTGATCAACATTTATAAATTATTCCCAGGTCATTCCAGATACATCATGCAAAGACTTTTCAACTAGCAATTTAATCAGACAACGGTGGAAAATAGAATTATCCCTACCTTTTTGGGTCTCAACTGCCATGATTGAGAGAAGATTGTATAAGACGTTAGGCACATTCATCCTCCTTTTGTGCCTCGTGTGATTCAAAAGCTTGAAGTGCACAGAATGTAAATTTGACTGGCGACCCTCACAAGTGATGTATTTGATAACATAAACGACTATCCATGGCTCAGGAAGAGACATTCTCTTTGCACCCTATTTATCTATGCTTAATGGGGGGTTGTTCGGCTCTGTAAATTCGGCCCTAGTTGATCTGGCGTCTCTGGAGGTAGGGTAATTTTCACCATTAGCTGGTAACCCTATGACCTCGCAATTCTTTCCTCAGTTGCCACAACTTCCAATCCTTTTACTGTGGATTTTCCTTTAGAAAATGTCTGGGTGAAGTCAAGGGAAATGATTTCATCAAAGCCATCCAACTTCAGGAAATAATCTAACGATCCACAGTTTCTAAATTCAGCTAGGCATTGTGCATCCTACAATAAAACATCATGCATCGTGGGTTCATTTCGAATTAACCCACCTCCCATTGTTTGCAATCAAACAAATGCTCTGCAATTTCTATCCTACAATTCTCGTCTGAAAATCAAGTTCACTTTCCTGCAATACCTACTAAATTTCCAATGCGAGTATCGACTGAATTTCCTTTTCTTTTGTTTCACTTTTTTGCTTGCAACTCAAGATTATGACATGGTCAATAATGGAAAGAAAATGACATAAAGGGGAATTATGATGGGAAGAAATGACGGTTGTAGTTAATGTCACTTCACACATGCAATCCGTCCTCTCACTTAGATTTCAAATCAGCTCAATTTTAATTTTTTGACGTAGCCTAGCATAAATTGACACATGGGAAATATATTTGCATCCTTTTCTTTCCCCCCCAACCTAAATTTGGACATGTGTTTGCACATGCAAGATGGGAGTGGTGATTTGGCAGGGAATAATGACATGTTATGTGAACGTCTATACTAATGTATAGTGATTAAATGAATGTACTTAAAAGATGATTAAAAGATAGCAATTAATGCACACATACTTGAATGTGTGGAGGATTTGTTGCAAAGATTGTGAAGAAAGTACTACTCACCTTTTAGGGAATAAATTGAGCAATTAATGAAAATCAAGTGGAATGAGGTGAGGTTGAATGAAGTGATGGAAGAGAGAGAAAGGTGGTGATGGATGGGTGGATGGGCGGATGGACGAAGAAATGGACTTCCACGTAAGTGAAAGTATTTATTATGAGAAGTATGTACTTAATTAGCTAGGAGGGACACTAGGTCCACTTCCTTCGGCTGCAGGAAGCTCGGGTGTTGAATGTTAGGTGAATTGTTATAGGAACTCTTCTTTGGAACTTGGCTTGTGATATAATCTGAGGAAATGACCATTGACAAGTAATTTGAACTTGACACGGTCAATGGTAGTAAGTTGAACAACTCCATTAGGAAAGACCTCAACGACTTTATATGGTCCTAGCCACCTTGTCTACAATTTTCCTGCATTGTCTTGGTATCTTGAGTCATAGAGCAGGGTCCAATCTCCTAGTTGGAATTTCTTGTCCTTGATAAATTTGTCATGCCACTTGATTCTATGATTTTGCACTACTTTTGTATGCTACAAGGCTACTCTTCTTATCTCATCCAAAGCATGTAGTTGCATGATTCTTTCTTTTTGTGCCTCATAAATATTCATCCTCAAATCTACTGCAGTTCGCAGAGTCTTATATTCAAATTCAACGGGCATCATAGTTGTCTTTCCATATAGCAACTCAAATGGAGTGAAGCCTGTAGTTGTTTTTCAGGTTGTCCTATAGGCCCAAACAACTTCTAGTAATCTCTTTGCCCAATCCTTTCTATGAATAGCTACTATTTTGGTTAGAATGGCTTCAATTTCTCTGTTGGTTACCTCAACTTGGCCATTAGCCTGGGGGTGATAAGGAGTAGACTTCATGTGTCTTATGTTGTACTCATTAACTAGTGTTGCAACAAGGGTTGATGTGAATTGAGCTCCTTGATCAGTCACTATCTCTCTTGGGACTCCATATCTTGTGAAAAAATCCTCATAAAGAAATTTTGCAACCTTGTTATCTCTTGCATGCTTCATGGCCTTAACTTCTACCCACTTTGTCACATAATCAGTGCATACCAATATATAAGACTTACCATTTGATGGAGAGTCAATGGGTCCCACAAAATCCAATTCCCATTTGTCAAAGGGAGTGATTGCTACCTGAGGGAATAGTGGAATCTCATCATATTTGGTTGGTGTGTCCATTCTTTGATATCTATCACATTTTTTGGTATACCTTCTTGTATCCTTGTGGAGTATTGGCCAATAATATCCTGTGTTCAAAACCTTCATTGCGGTCCTCTTGGATACAAAATGTCTTCCACATGGTTTGTTGTGACATGCATGCAAAATTTCATATGTCTCATCTTCTCTCACACATCTCCTTATGACATAGTCTGGTCCAGTATAAAACAAACATCCAACAATCCAAGAGAAAGGATTTTTTTTTTCAATGAGTGCCCTTTTCTCTTTTGGAGAGAACTGAGAAGGAACTCTACTTGTGACCAAATAATTGGCTATGTCAGCATACCAGGGTGTTTGTACACTGAGGGAGAATAGATGATCATTAGGAAAAGAGTCATCTATGGGTTGATTGTCTTCTGATGTAGTCAACCTTGAAAGAAATTCTGCAACAACATTGGCCTTCCCTGGCTTATCCACAATGGTTATATCAAACTCTTGCATCAACAATAACCATCTTGCCAATCTACCTGTGATCAAAGGTTTATTCATGAGATATCTAATGGTTGCATGATCCATGTGCACAAAGATTTGGTATCATGTTATGTAATGTATAAATTTGTTCAGTGCATAGATTACTGCCAACATTTATTTCTCTATCACTGTATAATTGAATTCAACTCCTTGTAATTTTTTGCTGACAAAGTAAATGGAATTTTCAACAACTCCTTTTTGTCCTAAGAATGCTCCTATGACATAATCTATTGCATTATTATGGATGTGGAAAGGAAGCTCCCAATTAAGCCCTCTGAGTACAAGAGCATGAGTCAAGGTTGTCTTCAAGTCAGAAAATGCCTTGTCACAGGCTTTAGTCCACTGAAATTCAACATCTTTGGTGAGAAGAGTGTACAATGGTGTTTCTACCTTGCTGAAACGCCTATAATATCCTACATGACCCAAGAAACTCCTAACATCCTTCTATTTTGCAGGTGTGGGAAGATTTGTGATTACCTCAATCTTTGCAGGATCTACTAGAATTCCCTTGTGGGAGATGTAGTGGCCAAGAACTAAACCTTCCTGCATCATCATGAAGCACTTTTCACTATTTAAGGACAAGTTTTGGTCTTCAAATCTCTGTAGGACTCTCCTGAGATTTTCCAACGCTTGATTAAAATCAACACCATAAGTGGTAAAGTCATCCATATAAATTTCCATGCAATCATGAGAAATGTCTGAGAATATGCTAATGACTGCCCTTTTAAAGTTTCAGGTGCATTGCATAAGCCAAATGGGAGTACCGAATAGGCATAGGTCCCCCATGGACAAGTAAATGTAGTCTTCTCCTAGTCCTTTGGTGCAATTTGGATCTGGTTGTAGCCGTTGAATCTATCTAGAAAAGAAAAGTATTGTTTTCTTGCAAGTATGTCAAAAACTTGATCAATGAAGGGTAAGGGAAAGTGGTCCTTCTTGGTGGTAGCATTAAGTTCCCTATAATCAGAAAAAACTCTCCATTTCCCTCTTTTCTTGGGCACAATCACCAATGGAGACACCCACTACTATCTGAAATGGGGTAGATAAATCTTGCATCTAGTAATTTATGCAGTTCTCCTTTCACAATTTCTCTTAGTGCATGGTTAATTCTTCTTTGTGGCTATCTTATTGGGGTGCAATCATCTCTGATGTAAATTCTGTGTGTACAAAGTTTAGGGTCCAATCCCTTCATATCATGACAATCCCACACAAATGCAAGTTGATGGGTCCTTAATAGGTTTTCCAATAACAATTGTTGTTCTTCATTTAATTTACTATTAACATTCAAATATTTTCCTTCTGACACCTATACTTGTGTAGTTAACTCTATCATGGCTGCTTTATTAACACATGGTACCTTTAGTTCATATGGAAGCAATGTATGGGACATACCTGTTGCTGTAGGAAGTCTGTCTGCAAGAACAGTGGTTGTAGGAAGAGTGGTTGTAGGAAGAGCAGGCAAAAGTGTCTTGACTAGAGTAGAAAAATGAGAAGATGATGCTTCCTCCACTTCACAATGGTTTTGAATGATGTTAGCCAATACTTCATCCTCATCTTGGAGCTGCACGAAAGGGATTTTTCCTAGCATCATAAGTTGTGCCACAAAATTAATTTTTTTAGCCTCTTCACCAACATGTGGCCATACAAAATTATCTTCATCATGAGATGGCTAAGAAGACAGATAAAGGACAAAAATTTTAGTGTTCCTCCCATTTGAAATGGTCATGTCACCTGACCGACATTCAATGTATGGATCTGCAGTTGCTAACCAAGGCCTTCCAAGAATAATGAGATGCCTGCCTAGTGTAGCTTTAGGAGAAAGAATCATAAAGTCTGTTGGGTACTCCTAGGAGTCTAAAACTACCACAAGATCCTCCACTACACCATCAGGCTTAACAATAGAGCTATCAGTAAGCTGTAGGATAGTAGGAGTAGATCTCATGCTTGCAATGTTTAGTTGTTGCAGGATGTCTTTGGTCATTACATTTATTGCTGCCCCTAAATCAATCAGAGCATTCTTTACTTGGACCCCGTTTATGACAACTGCTACCATAGGACTACCTGGGTCATTATATTTTGGGATAGTTACTTTTCCCAACTTGATGTTAGCTAGTTGTCCCACCACATGAACTATAGTTGGGTCCTTTTTCCTACCTGGATTCTTGAGACATGCCTCCTTAATTGCCTTGTCGTAGATTGAAACATCCTTTATGACCTAAAATAGAGGTATCTGGACACATATATGCTTCAACTGGTCCAAGATATCAAAAGTGGTATCCTATTTTTCTTCCTTCTTCTTGGAAATTTCCAATCTTTGAGGAAATGGTGGTTCTTGTTCAGTTTTCTTGGCTTTGACTGGTTCAAAAATTTTAGGTACACTTGGCTGAATGGAATCATTCAGAGGTTCCTCTTCCTCTTCCACAAGAATTTCAGTGATAATGGGCTTGCAAGGGGTTGGTAGAGTAGTTCCTGAATGCAAGTGGATGTCACTTACACTCATAACATATGCAGGGAATTGATTTGAATCAACAGAGTATGCAGGTTGTTGTTATGGTTTGTTATTTGAATTGGGTGTGGGCTGAGCTGGTAGCTAAGTAGGTTTAGGTGCATTTGAGATTGACTTAGCAGGTGGATGCATTATAGCAGGATGTTGGGGATAAGAAGGTGGTTGCATGTAACTGGTTTTTTGGGTAGGCTAGTGTTGTCCTCCTCTCCATTGATTTGTTTGCTGCCAATTTCCTAGAGGTGGTTGCTAATGCCCTTGAAATTGTTGCTATTTCCCTTGAGGTTGCTGCCACTGGGGTGGAGAACTTTGATGATTGGGCCAAGCATTTGGAGGGTTACTCCAAGGTTGCGGTGGATATCCTCCATAATTGGGTGGATATGGGGGTTTCCATTGGTTACCAGATGAATAAGAATTAAAATATGGCCCAACATAGGATAGTGGATCCGGTGGCATACCTTGTCTTGGAGTCCAAGGCTTCCTTTGTGCAACATAGTAGACTTGGTCTTCTTCAATCTGGATTGGCTTGAACTCAGGTGGAACCTGCTTGCTTTCAAGATTAGCTACCATCTTACATTTATAGTCCTTGTTCTTTTGTCTGCAGTGGGGGAAATACTCTATCAACATTGCCTTTGCCTCCTCTTGCTTCTTCTTGGCTTGGAGTGTATCTAGATGAATAGTTAGATTATTTATAATGTCTTGCTTGAAGTATGCTAGCAAATGAGTAATCTCCATTCTTGAAAATCCATTGGTGGTTGACTTACCCATGGAAGATTGGTAAACTCTCCCTTTCTTTGAAGCTGCCCTAAAGTAGTTTTGGCATATTTTCTTACTATCTTCCCAAGGAACTTGAGAGATATCTCCTCCTCCCATGAGGTCCAAGGCATCAGTACAACTATCATTGATTCCTCTCAGGAAAATCAACTTTTGTGAGTCTTCACTAAGTGTATGGTGTGGATATTTTTGTAGGAAAAACAAAAACCTTGCAATGTAATCTTCCAGGCTCTCATCTTCCTTTTGTTGCATCCTAAAAATGTCACCTCCTCTCATGTTGCTACCCTTGCAATATTCCTTGTATTTCTCAAGGAATTTTGTCTTCATGTCTTCCCAAGTTTCCATAGTATCTCTGCCTAGGCTCATGAACCATCTTAATGCAACCTCTTTAAGAGTGGTAGGAAATAGCTTAAGCCTATGGGTATCAGTAGTATAATCATAACTCCTGCAGACTATGTCAAACTCAAATAAAAAGGTATCAGGATCTTTTGTGACAAGTCCATAAAACTTGGGGAGTGTTGAGGCAGGAATGTTCTTGATGTTGTCAACTTCATTCTGATGGTCAATGGGGAAAGGAAAATCTAGTTGGTTAAGTCTATTCCTATTTGCATCACCCATGCCTACTTGATGTAGTTCCAAAGCAAAGGGGTTCTCAAGCTAATTTTGATCTTTAGAGGAGACTTCAGAGCTAGTCAAATCAAGAAATGCATCAACAAAGGGGTGTGGATTTTCTTCTTCTTCTTCTTCTTCTCTTGGTAGGTTTTGATATTCAACTAGTTCGAATGGATTAGGATTGTTAGGAAGGAATCTCCCATAAGCATCCCTTCTCCTTCCTTTATGCATGCAGTATCACTCACTATCAACCAACTCACACAAAAAATTGGTAAAGAATAAGGGGGGTCATTACTTCCTAAATGAGGATATACCAAGAACAACTTCCAGAAATATTACAGCAAGAAAAACTACCAATGACTCCAAAACACTCCCTAGTTTGACACCATCCTCGACAACGACGCCAAAAATGTTGGCCTCCTTCAATGATTTAATATCTAAGCCCTTAAAGCCATGATTCAGAGATTGGACATCTAACTTGAATAGCTATTCCAATCATCATGAAGGTACATTTAACTTATCAACCTAGGGATGTGAACTTGAAATGGGTCAACACAATATGTGCACTAGGAACTCAAAGTAACCATTTCATTCTACAACTAAGGAACACGCAATGTTGAAAGTAAATTTCTTAGAAGGGAATACCATAAATACCAATCATCAATCAACAACTAAATCAAAGTAAAATGCATAACAGGAATGAAAATACAAACAACAAACAAAACACTACTTTGTCTGCTTTGGCTGCAAGAACAGTCACAAAATGGGATTCTAGTGGTTGTAGGAACAGTCGGTTCCAAATTTCTAACTAATTACTAAACAATAAGTAATACTAAACTAATACTAAACTAAGAAGATGGATTACTCATCAAGTGGGCCCCCCTTGGATAAGTATCCTCTAAAACTAATGAGAACTTAGATGCTTGAACTAAGAACTTTATTTTATTCACTGTAAATCATGAGTACAAAGAGTAATGTATTTGTATTACTAAAAATTGGAGAGTGCAAGTACAATATCAAATCGTGCAAGCTCCTCAGGAAGGAGCATCAAATCTTTATTTATACTATTAGCTAAACAAGGTAGTCAACTCCACGATGGAGGGGATGCCATTTAGGGAAAACAAAGAAAATGGAGCAATGGCGGTTACACGTGCATGGAATCTGGTTAGGCATGCAAGTCCAAACACAGATTTAGCACAACAGTAATTCCCACACATGCTCAATCATTAAAGTCCACTACAAGGTGGTTACATTTGGTTGCATGAGGATCTTTTTCCGTCAACCTCCTTTGACTTTGAGTGATTCCTTTACTAGATGTTATGGTGCATGCCCAGCGGGCAGTGTCTTCCTCAACCTAGCATATTAAATTTGCATGGCAATGCCAGTATGCACAATAACTGCACATCCATAACCACCTTAAGGAGCATTCATTAACCACATGCAAAATCAATATAGATAATCCACATAATATTCCAAATGTCATTAAAACTTGTAGAGATAGGATTTAAGCCCAATGTCTATGTTTGAGGGAAACATTATGAAAATATCAACATCTAACATCAAAGTCCATGACAAATGCCAACAAATAAACTATAGATTCTACCCAAAATTGGACCAAAAACTAGGCTCATCAGCGTGCAAAAATTTGAGGCCTCAGATGACAGTGTTTGTAGTTGCAGTCTCGAGGATCACCTTGTCAGATTCAACTAAGCTATCCAACGGAATTGATGGTCGGTCAATCAGATCAACCTAGCTCCTAGAATTGAAGATTCATTAGAAGATCAAAGGGAAACAAGCAAGAACTTGAATAATGAAAAAATGGCTAACTCTGGGAAAGATGGGTGCCCCAGAAAGAGAAGGGTGTCCATGATTTTGAAGGGCCAAACAAAGTTTTTAGCTAGAGTTTCCTCCAAAATAATCTCGTTAGATTTGATCAAGCTTCGCAATGAATCATTCATCTCGTCCATCAAATCAATCTGGAAGTCAGAAATCAAAATTAAACTGGGGTCCAAAATTGAGGAAAAGTTGAAAAACTTAGAAAAATGACTAAGTCTGATGAAGATAGGAACCTCCAGCCAAGAAGGGTGCCCAAAATGCCATGCCTTTAAATTTCTCAAAATTTCAAAACTTTAAGATGAAGGAAAAACGTTCATGTTCAATGCACAAGCAGATTCTAGGGTTTGGAGGATTAAAGCAAAAGAAAGCAGAATTTTCTCAAGCCTAAAACTTATTTAAGAGGCCTTTTCTATTCATTTTTCATCATTCTTGCAGGTGGGGTCCAAGGGAGAGAAGAGGAGCAGCAAACAAAGTTTTTCTTTTCAAGATTTGAGAGCCATAGCTTGCTGATTTCAAAAGTTCTTCATCAATTTTCAAACCAGCAACAAAGGAGCTTACTTTTTCATTCTTTTTTCATCTAGAACATCAAATTTTTGAAGGAGCTCAAGTTTTTCAATTTTTCAGTGATCTGGGTCATCTCAGCTCATCATTTTGAACAATTTTTGAAGAAATTTTTCAAGTTGCAATAGCTGATTTTTTCATGCATGTCCAAGAAATCATCAAAATTCTCAAAATTTGACCATCTGGGTCCTTCTAAAACACACTTTTGAACAAAACCCAGATGCCAACTTTTTCAAGAAAAAATTCAGATTCTAGGGTTTGCTACTTTTTCAATCAGCCTTCAATATTTTCAACATCTGATCAACTGGGTTCATCTCAAATATGCTTCTGAACAAAACCCAGGTGCCAACTTTTTTTAAGAAAATTTGAAGAAATTAGGGTTTGCTGCTTTTTCAATCTACACTCAAAATTTTTGAAAACAGGCGATTTGGGTCTTCTTGTAACAAAATTCTCAACAAATCCCATATCTCAGATTTTTTTTGAAAAAATTGTCCGTTTGAAGAAGAAAAACCAACAAGCTCAATTTAGAAAGTTGAGCAAAACTTGTCTGAACATAGGCGAGTTTACAGTCATTCTTCAAGGTTTTCAATATGGAGTACACTCCCCTTGAGTTTAAGATCAAATCAACACTATATCATGATTTCATCAAAACAACTGAGATTGACTTGCACCACATCAAACTAGTATTCAATTCGCAAGCATTGGAAAATGCAGGCAACATTGCAGTCAAGCACCTTGGTCACTCTGGACTACTTGCAGCAACATCCATTCCTATTTCAGTGCAGAGTTTGGAGTTTGTAATTGCTTGCATCAAGCATTACAATCCGGCAACTCGGGAAATTCAGTCGGTAGATGGTAGAGTGATTTGTAGCCTGGAACCAAACATGATTGAAAAATTCTTCTCAACACCACCATGGACAAAAAACTTCATCATCTCAACTAAAGAACGTGAAAGGGTGTGATATGAGAAAAAGGAAAGGTATCGAAAAAGAGTTGTACAATACTCTTCCGTTGGAAATCAAAAGTGTCAGAAACATAAAGTTGCAGAGCCACCAAGTTATCAATTAGTGAGTCATCTTTTGGTGCAGCAATGTTTTTCAAAAATAGAACTCATAAAGCAACAGTTTCAAGCTTTTTGGTGGATTTGGTTTCCCAAAATACCCGTAGATGAGTTATCTTATCAGGACAACAAAGATATCCAAAGATAGAATTAAAGCAACAATCATCTAGAAGCTTTCTTTCTATTCTTGTCTCAATTCTTATACACTCTTTGAAGAAGAGAAAGAAAACAAGTTGTAATAGTTGGCATTCTCCTGTTTTTATGCTTTCTTAGATGGATAGATGTTTATCTTGTTTAGTTTTAGAAATAAAGCACTTACATGTTGGCAAGCCTTAGTTGTAAAAGCAAGGAGATTTTAGGGTTCCCTACTCCTCTGCTTATGTATAAATAAGGGAAGCCTTGCCCATTATTTTCTGAATGGTTATTGTGATAAAAAATTGCAAGCCTGTAATGTTGCACGTTGTTATTCAGTGTCAGGTCACTTTGTGTAAGAGCAAGTTTGCAAGTCTCTTTTCGCTGCAAGTTCTTGTTCAGTGCACGTGTCTTGTGTCAATGTATTTTGGTTTGATGGCTAAACTGTAAGCCTATTTTGCTACAATCTTTTTGTCCCAGAAGTGTAATCTTTTGTTCTTGAAATTTGAGAAAATAAAGTCGTGTGCTTGCTTTGCTGCCCCGATATAAAATCTTAGATTTTTGTTTATTGTGTTATGCTTATATGATCTTTATTTTAACTTGCATTGAAAGTAAGTAAATGCGCATTGGGAGAAAATTTTATTGAAGTATTTATGTCAGAGAATCCATTCTTGTCCATTTCTAACTCTCTTGCTCTGTGTTTACTTGAGAAGTTAGAAACATCATTAGAGTAGGTTTAGACATAGTTGAACTTTTAAAATAGAAAATCTCAGCTACGCCGTTTGAGTTTTATAACCTTGTGCTCTTAGCTGAATAAAAAGATAGGAAAATTAGTTTTAGTTTACTTTCTTTTAAACATCAACAAAGAGGGAGCTTCCCCTCCTAATTTGATGAGTAGTTTATCTGTGCATAGCTGTTTGTTTCTAATTCTCATTCAAGTAGTGCAAATTAAAATGCCAACAGTTTTCTAGTGCCCACCATGGGGCACGAGGCATAGAAATTCAAGAAAGCTTACACTTTATGACATAGGAATGACCATCTGGCACCCTATTGCATGATCCAGCTAGAAGCAATGGGTGATAACAACGATAATGCTGGTAGGAATCTGAGATGTCCACTCCCATTATCTTGGGGTAATATTATTGGACCTTTGGCTTTATGGGAACATCATGAATTACCTAAAGGGTCAATGAAGCATTTTCCACAGTTTCATGGTGATGGAACTCAACATCCTGATGATCGGCTTTTTGCCTTCTCAACGGCCTGTGCCATCTTGCACATGGCACATGAAGACATCGCAGTGCATCTCTTTATGGAGATTCTTGTTGGGAATGTTGCTGATTGGTTCAATCACCTAGAGCTGGGCATTATTACAAGCTAGGAAACTATGAGCAAGAAATTCTTGGCGAGATTCAAGCTTAGTGAAGACAGTCATTGGTTGTTTTCCCAACTTGCAAATTCAAAGATGGAGAACAACGAGCCCATGAGGGAGTTTGTAGCAAGATTTAATCGTCTTGTTGCACGAATTTCTTCTACACTTAATCCATCGCCAAAGATTTTGATGAGCTTCTTCATAAATGCTCTACCATCAAAGATAGCCTTCTTCTTAAAGATGAAAAGACATACATAATTGATGGATGCGAAAGAACACACCATCGAGCTGGAAGATAATATGATCATTTCCAACATAATGAAGAAGGATTCAATCATGCCTCTAGTTCAGAGTTCTACAGATCCACTACTACATAAGGTAGCCAATGAGATGCTTGCACTACCACCACCACAATATCAACCTTAGTAGTCGTATTAGCCTCAAAGAAATGATTTTTAACCTCATAATAGTTATAGGCCGCGGTTGCTAGCACCTCCACCAAGACAAACAATTGAAGCTACACCACACATAGTATTTTGTTCCTTTCATGATACCGATGAACATACCGGTTCTACATGTCCTAAGAACTTAAGAATGAATCAAATTATGGGATATGCTGATGCTGCACCCAGTTCCAGTTTCACCCCTACACCAATTTTGAATGTTGTCTTACCACAGACGGACAACTTCGATGGTGACTCCTCTCCAGGATACTTTCAAAGTGACCCTGTTATTGAAGAAAAAGAAGACCTCCACCACTAATCTCTTGCAGGAAATCACATAAGACACCCTTTGCCTGTGTTTAAAGGTGCTCTACACTTGCTAGTGCAGAAGGAAGAAGAAGAGAGGTGGAGAGCTAAAGAACAAGAGAATGCTAAAGCGGTTGCTCAAGACCCATCTCTAGCCGATTTTGACATTGTAAGCTCCATGATGAAGACAAAACTGTAGATTTCTCAGTTGGAGTACCTTCATGATCATCCTAAGCAGCTGGAAAAAATAATACATGTAAAGAAAGAAGCTTCAATTCAGCCTACATTGCTCGAGTCATCTGTTCCGGTGAAAGAAAAGCCCAAACCTTTCTATATATCTCTGTGTATAAGAGGATTTAAATTGATCAATTGTATCATTGATTCAGGAGCCTCAAACAACGTCATGCCTCTACAAGTGATGAAAGCATTGGGACTCTCATGCATAGAAACTCAGAACGAGTGCTATTCACTTCAATCTGAGTCAGTGTCATTTGTCAGACAATTGAAGGAAACTCAAGTAAGGTTGGTGGCTTTCCCAGAGAAAAAAGATAAAAATGACCATCCTAATGGTTGACATTCCACCCAACTATGGGATGTTGTTGAGCCAAAGCTTTTGTAGAGATCTTAGTGGTGCAATGCAGTTAGATTGGTCATCTACTACCATTCCTGTGAAAGAAGGAAGAGTCAAGATAGGACCTAAACCCAAATCCCAGTTCATGGTGGTGAAAATACCACACCCCCAATCCAAATTTTGTATCCAGGAATGGGTCTCGGTAATTATGTGACGCTGTCAAAGATAGAAACTGAAGACCAAAACATTGCTTGTCTAGAAAAGGGATCGATAGAGGATACAAAGTTATGGAAAATACAGTTCGATATGGGCGAGTCTAATAGAAAATTAGGAGCACGAAAAATGATCATGTCCCCTAAAGGATTGCTGCAATTGAATTTCACTAAAGCTGAAAAAGAGGCACTTTTGTTAGGCCTCAAAAATGCAGAAGACATGGGAATTGAGCTCCTATGTGTTAAAGGGGATGTGGAACTGATTGATGAGCCAATCAAAGGATACTTCTAGGTCAAAAAGGATCATCTACGACATTATAGAAATCAGGTGTGGAACGCGATCGATTGGTTTGAAGAGTTCAACAACAAAGACATCTCGAAGATTGACAACAGAGACATCCTGAAGATGAATGACAACAAAGTTGGTGACTCAGTGGTACCTCCTTCCTTCCTTGCACCATATTTTTACTTTTGTCAAGGTGTTTTTGCTTGGATGTATGAAGATATGAGAATATTCATCCCATAATATTTGTCTCCTACGATACCTAGGAGAAGAGAAGTAAAGCCTTCTAGGCAGAAACAACATCCTTTAGGGGTGGAGTAAATTTTATGTGAGTATTTTCCTTTTTGTTTTCGTGATGTGTTTCCCCTTTCTATGATGTGATTGTTATGTTGTGTTTCCTCTTTTCGTAATAGTTTTGTCATGTTTTAGGTGATTAGGCATCTTGTTTTAGGTGATCTTTAGGGAAGTCCAATTATTAGGTTATTCTAGGAAGTCTTGTCATAGGTGACTTAGGGAAAGTCTTGCAAATAGGTGATTAAGAAATGTTGTTGACTCCGATGCCCAATGGATAAGGCACTGGTCTATGCTCAAAATGCTAGAGATTCTTTAGTTCTCCTATACCGTAAGTATCCACCATGGTCCCCAAACAGAGCCAAATGTTGTACCCCAAATTAATTTTTTTGCTACACTTAGACATTTTGAAGAAATGAGTAAAAATCTTGTCAAATTTGTCAAAAAGGGTCAAAATTGGGGTTTGCATGTCTTGCATGAGGGGTAAAAAATTGAAAATTTCAAAATATGGCAATCTAGGTCTACTCAAAGCGGCCAATTCCATGAAACTCAGATCTCAGTTTTTCATCCCTACTTTTTAGGAAAATTGCTATTTTTAGAAATTTTCTAAAAATAGAAGATTTTTTTGGGTTTCTCTCGAAGCGGATACTAGTAGAACTTTCTAAAAATATAAAGTTTCTAAAAATAGAAAGTTTGGCTTCTAGGGTTGAGACTGATTTTGATTGGCTCAAAATACTTTCTCATCGAGCTAGTGTAGTCAGAATCACAAAATGATCAATTTTTCCCTAGTGGGTCTATTCTAGTTTTTTAGCAGCTTTGAAGCCATTAATGGAGGTCAGCCAGCTGCTAGGTGTTAGATGCAAACATTCAAATGTTGGACATGTATGCAGAATGAAGAATGAAGGAAGAAGTTGCAAAGGTTGGAAATGGTGAAATTTTGGCTAACACTGTTAGCCATAGGCGCCCCTCTTTTCAGAGCATCAAATGACAAAATTAGGGTTCATTCTCCCAGGCAATGTTGATCAGATTCCTTCCAGCTTTGTAGTGTTTCCATCAGCTTAGCCATCAAATCAACTAGTCATCTGGGAATCAAGATCAAACAAAGGGTTGAAACCAAGAAGCTGAATGCAAATCAAGAAAACATCAGAAAAATTTCTAAGTCCAGGAACTTTGGGTGCCCCAAGTACCTAGGGGTGCCCAGCCTTTTGGAAGCCTAAATCTAGCTAGTAGGGTTTGTAGATGTGTTCAATATTTTTAGAATCTCATCAGCTTTGCAGTGGATACCTCCGTTAGATCAACAGACTTGGCAATCACTAAAAAATCTAGATTGAACAAAAGACACATAATGAAGGATCAACTTTGAAGGTTGAAAATTAGGCAAAAATGGCTAAGTATGGTGGAGATGGGTGCCCCTGGTGAATAAGGGTGCCCAAGCTTTTGGAGGTCCAAACGAATGAATTTTCCAACAACACCTCCAACATGATCTCATCATTTTTGAAGCAGCTTGCCAACACAACCATCAACACGTCAATCAGAGTTGGCAGTCACCAGATATCATCAACTGAACAGAGGGGTAAAAACATGCAAAATATCAAAAGTAAAAAACAAAGAGAAAAATCACATAAAATATTCTAACTCTGGAGGAGTTGGGCACCCTAGCTTGCCAGGGGTTCCCAAGCTTTTGACCCCTGAGATTCAGCTTTTGGGATTCAGCGCTTCCAGAAGACCCCTCACAAAATCTTCTCAACTCCACAATGAGTCTAGCCATCAGTCCATCAGATGTATGAATCATCCGAAATGGAAAGATCTTCTGAAGGTGAGGAGATGAGCTTGAAATCTAGAAAACATGATAAGTGTCTAAGTCTGGTGAACATGGGTGCCTTAGAAGGAGAAAGAAGCCCAAGATTTTGAGGCCTCAAATGATAGTGTTTGTAGTTGTAGTCTCTAGGATCACCTCGTCAGATTCAACTAAGCTATCCAACGGAACTGGCGGTTAGTCAATCAGATCAACCTAGCTCCTGGAATTGAAGATTCATTAGAAGATCAAAGGGAAACAAGAAGGAACTTGGATAATAAAAAATGGCTAACTTTGGGAAAGATGGGCGCCCCAAAAAGAGAAGGGCACCCATGATTTTGAAGGGCCAAACAAAGTTTTTAGCTAGAGTTTCCTCTAGAATAATCTCGTCAGATGCGATCAAGCTTCACAACGAATCATTCAACTCATCCATCAAATCAATCTGGAAGCCAAAAATGAAAATTAAACTGGGGTCCAAAATTGAGGAAAAGTTAAAAAACTTAGAAAAATGACTAAGTCTGATGAAGATAGGCACTTCCAACCAAGAAGGGTGCCCAAAATGCCATGCCTTAGTTAAATTTCTCAAAATTCAAAATTTAAAGATGAAGGAAAAATGTCCATGTTCAATGCACAAGTAGATTCTAGGGTTTGGAGGATTAAAACAAAAGAAAGCAGAATTTTCTCAAGCCTAAAACTTATTTAAGAGGCCTTTTCTATTCATTTTTCATCATTCTTGTAGGAGGGGTCCAAGGGAGAGAAGAGGAGCAGCAAACAAAGTTTTTCTTTTCAAGATTTGAGAGCCATAGCTTGCTGATTTCAAAAGTTCATCAATTTTCAAACCAGCAACAAAGGAGCTTGCTTTTTCATTCTTTTTTCATCTAGAACATCAAATTTTTGAAGGAGCTCAAGTTTTTAAATTTTCAGTGATCTGGGTCATCTCAGCTCATCATTTTGAACAATTTTTGAAGAAATTTTTCAAGTTGCAACAACTTCTTTTTTCATGCATGTCCAAGAAATCATCAATTTTTTTAAAATTTGACCATTTGGGATCTAAAACACACTTCTGAACAAAACCCAGATGCCAACTTTTTCAAGAAAAATTTTAGATTCTAGGGTTTGCTACTTTTTCAATCAGCCTTCAATATTTTCAACATCTGATCAACTGGGTTTGTCTCAAATATGCTTCTGAACAAAACCCAGGTGCCAACTTTTTTTCAAGAAAATTTAAAGAAATTAGGGTTTGTTGCTTTTTCAATCTACACTCAATTTTTTTGAAAACAGAGGATTTGGGTCTTCTTGTAACGAAATTCTGAACAAAACCCATATCTCAATTTTTTTTTGAAAAAAATTGTCCATTTGAAGAAGAAAAATCAGCAAGCTAAATTTAGAAAGTTGAGCAAAACTTGTTTGAACATTGGCGTGTTTATAGTCATTCTTCAAGGTTTTCAATATGGAGTACACTCCCCTCGAGTTTAAGACCAAATCAACACTATATCACGATTTCATCAAAACAACTGAGAATGACTTGCACCACATCAAACCAATATTCAACTTGCAAGCATTGGAAAATGCAAGCAACATTGCAATAGACACCTTGGACAGTCTGGACTACTTGCAGCAGCATCCATTCCTATTTCAATGCAGAGTTTGGAGTTTGTAATTGCTTGCATCAAGCATTACAATCTGACGACTCAGGAAATTTAGTTGGTAGATGGTAGAGTGATTTGCAGCCTGAAACCATACATGATTGAAATTTTTTTCTCAACACCACCATGGATAGAAAACTTCATCATCTCAGTTGAAGAATGAAGGGTGTGATATGAGAAAAAGGAAAGGTATCGAAAAAGAGTTGTACAATACCCTTCCGTTGGAAATCAAAAGTGTCAGAAACATAAAGTTGCAGAGCCGCCAAGTTATCAATTAGTGAGTCATCTTTTGGGGCAGTGATTTTTTTCAAGAATAGAACTCATAAAGCAACAATTTCTAGCTTTTTGGTGGATTTGGTTTCCCAAAATACCCGTAGATGAGTTACCTTATCAGGATAACAAAGATCTCCAAAGATAGAATTAAAGCAACAATCAGCTAGAAGCTTTCTTTCTATTCTTGTCTCAATTCTTATCCACTCTTTGAAGAAGAGAAAGAAAACAAGTTGTAATAGTTGGCATTCTCCTATTTTTTATGCTTTCTTAGATGGATAGATGTTTATCTTGTTTAGTTTTAGAAATAAAACGCTTGCATGTTGGCAAGCCTTACTTGTAAAAGCAAGGAGATTTTAGGGTTCCCTACTCCTCTGCTTATGTATAAATAAGGGAAGCCTTGCCCATTATTTTCTAAATGGTTATTGTGATAGCAAATTACAAGCCTATAATGTTGCAAGTTGTTATTCAGTGTCATTTTGCTTTGTGTAAGAGAAAGTTTGCAAGTCTCTTTTAGCTGCAAGTTATTGTTCAGTGCATGTGTCTTGTGTCAATGTATTCTGGTTTGATGGCTAAATTGTAAGCCTATTTTGCTACAATTTTGATGTCCTAGAAGTGTAATCTTTTGTTCCTAAAATTTGAGAAAATAAAGTCTTGTGCCTGCTTTGTTTCCCCGATATAAAATCTCATATTTCCATTTATTGTGTTATGTTTATATAATATTTATTTCAACTTGCATTGAAAGTAAGTAAATGCACGTTGGGAGAAAATTTTGTTTAAGTATTTATGTCAGAGAACCTTCCTTTTCCATTTCTAACTCTCTTGGTCTGCATTTACTTGAGAAGTTAGAAACATCATTAGAGTAGGTTTAGTCGTAGTTGAACTTTTAAAACATAAAATCTCAGCTACAATGCTTGAGTTTTATAACCTTGTGCTCTTAGCTGAACAAAAAGATAGGCAAATTAGTTTTAGTTTACTTTCTTTTAAACATTAGCAAAGAGGGAGCTTCCTCTCCTAATTTGAAGAGCAATTTATCTATGCATAGTTGTTTGTTTCTAATTCACATTTTAGAGGTGCGAATTAAAACACTGACAAAATCATAATATGTTGGCAACCTAACTTGGCTTGTTTGAAAAAATGGGTCCAAGAAATGGGGTCTCCCGGTGATGTAAATCATTGGGAGACCCCATTTCTTGGACCCATTTTTTTAAACAGGCCACTACATTACCAATTTCATTGAATTGGCAATGTTACTTGGCCTATTTGAAAAAATGGGTCCAAGAAATGGGGTCTCCTGGTGATGTCAAGCTAGTGGGCCCACTAGATTGCCAATTCAGTGAAATTGGCAATCTAACTTGGCCTGTTTGAAAAAATGGGTCCAAGAAATGGGGTCTCCCAGTGATGTAAATCATTGGGAGTCCCCATTTACATCACTGAGAGACCCCATTTATTGGACCCATTTTTCCAAACAAACCACTACATTACCAATTTCACTGAATTGGTAAGCTAGTGGGCCCACTAGATTGCCAATTTGGTGAAATTGGCAACCTAACTTGGCATGTTTGAAAAGATGGGTCCAAGAAATGGGGTCTCTCGGTGTTTGAAAAAATCACTGGAAGATCCCATTTTTTGGACCCATTTTTTCAAACACCGGGAGACCCTATTTCTTGGACCCATTTTTTCAAATAGGCCACTACATTGTCAATTTCACTGAATTGGCAAGCTAGTAGGCGTCTCACTGTGCATCACTAGCTTGTTGACCCTACCGCATTGGAAAGCTAGTTAGCTCACTAGCTTTCCAATGCTACCACATTTTGTATACATGTCTGTGAAAACATTATTGTCAAACAATTCGCATGCCTTGTACATGCTTCCAATTTGAGCCTATCTTGCAATCATGGCATACCACATAACCACATTTCTTTAAGGAATTTCATCCAAAAAATAATGTGAGCATTGACAAGATAGTGAGATATCACCGTGAGACCCCATTTCTATGAGGCATTTTCTCATGCTTCCCCTACCTTGTCAACCCTACCGCATTGGCAAGCTAGTGAGTTCACTAGATTTCCAATATGGTAGGGTTGACAAGGTAGGGGCAACATGAAAAATGCCTCATAGAAATGGGGTGTCACGGTGATGTACATCACTGTGAGACCCCATTTCTATGAGGCATTTTTTCATGCTGCTACATCACCGTGACACCTCATTTCTATGAGGCATTTTTCCATGTTGCCCCTACCTTGTCAACTCTACCGCATTGACAAGCCAGTGCTTGGAAAGATCACTAGCTTGCCAAGGCTACCACATTTTGCATACATGTCTATGAAAATATTATTGTCAAACAATTCACATGCCTTGTCCATCTTCCAATTTGAGTCTATCTTGCAATCATGGCATGCCACATGACTACATTTCTTTAAGGCATTCCATCCAAAAAATTCATGTGACATTTGTCCATGCTAGAAATACTCTTCTATAGGATGATTGAAAGTATATTGTATGAAGCCTTGAATGACATATATTTCATTTATTTATATGGATTCATTTTTTAAGAACTAATATTTATTTCATTACCATGCTACACGTAAAATTATCCGCCACGTCGAGGAAATGAAGAAGAAATAAACTAGCAGACAAAGAGTATGAAACTAATAAAGCAAAAAATAGAGAATGAATGAGGGAATATTGCCAGAAGAAGAAAATGGATACGATTGACGAAAACAAGCCAATTGAAGAGGAATCTCAACCATCAAAAAGAGAAAAGGCATTGGCGGCACAAAAGGAATTAATACAAAAGCATCATGCTAAGACATATTTAAATACCATAGTTGGAGACACACCCTCTACTACAAGTGAATATGAAGGGACACCATTAACCACAAGTGAATATGGAGGGACACCATCTACCACAAGTGAATATGGAGGGACACCATCTACTGCAAGTGAATATGAAGGGACACCATCCACCACATTTCAAGTTGAGAGCACATCATCACAAAAGGAATTAATACAAAAGCATCATGCTAAGACATATTTAAATACCATAGTTGGAGACACACCCTCTACTACAAGTGAATATGAAGGGACACCATTAACCACAAGTGAATATGGAGGGACACCATCTACCACAAGTGAATATGGAGGGACACCATCTACTGCAAGTGAATATGGAGGGACACCATCTACCACAAGTGAATATGGAGGGACACCATCTACTGCAAGTGAATATGAAGGGACACCATCCACCACATTTCAAGTTGAGAGCACATCATCACTCGGATTTGATGAAGAAGGTACACCATCATCCCCATGTCAACCTCAAGGTATGTCATCTAGTCCACCCTCGATCGAAGGTACATGATCTAGCCCACCTAATTTAAATATTGATGAAATTCCTAATGTTGAGATGTATGTACCTAGGAGAACACCACCTAGAATTTTGCATAGAAAGCCAAAGTATTTCATTAATATTGATGAAGATATTTTGCAGCACATGGAAAGTAAGATTCCAACACACTTGTAGAAGATATACTGATAAGATTTGGAAATTGTTCTTTGAAAGGCTAAATGAGACCACAAGATGTCAACTATTTTTTGAAATGATGCGAGGTATAAAGTATAGAAACATCATGAAGATTCTTGGGTTGAGAACATCAAATACTTCAAGTGAAAACACTATTGTGAAGAATCCAATGGATGCTTATGAGAGTGTGGATAAGACCTCATGCTCAAAGGATAGTAATGTCACCTGATGTGTCATTACATCGACTTTGTTAAGTAGTCAAACAAGGAGATCTCGTCTCATTAGAAAGACAAGTGAACAATTGAGAATTAATAGAAAAACTTTATCAAGAGTCGTTCAAAGGCGAAAAAGAATTGAGGGCACTGATTCAAATGAATTATCGACATTCTCGTGGAGACTCCAACAAAAAGATAAATGAGTTGTTGAAGTATTGAGAACACTAATTGAAAAATATTGGAATAATAACACAAGGCCATCTCTAAATCAAAGGGATGTGGTAAGAAGGAGAATTAGTAGTCAAAATCATGAGCCACATCCAAATTTTTTTTTGGATACGACTCAAACCCAATTTTTTTATAAATTTCAACAGTATTATCTTCAAATTCAATTTTTTCAAAGATATTTTAAAATGATTAAACATTTTTATGTCAAGATAAATCACACACGCACTACTGGTTGTTGTAGACTACATATTGAATTCTCTAACCATTATGATGTTTATCGTTCTATATGTTTAGATTTGCATACTAACAATGTTCTGCAGGATTGTGGCATATATGCCCCACCAACATCTTCAAGAGAGTTCTTATCAAATTTTTTATGTAAAATAGAGGATGGCCAAATATTCTATAGGAAACTATGCTTGGATGGTTTATGCCAGTGTTGCTGTGGCTTGCAACGTATGCCCGTATGTCAACATATGGAAAGCACGCATGAGGTGGGACAACAACCAGTAAAGTTTAGGAAGTATAAAACAGTGACATACGTTACAAAAGATGGTAATGAATCAAAAATGTGCGATTTGGTTATTCAAAAGATTTCAGTGTATCTGTTTATGTCTATGTTTTGTGACAATATAGTGTATGAGTATGCAAGGCATACCCATAGAGCTCGATGGTTGGACACACAATTCAAGTTATGCAAGGACACCTTTCCAGTTGGCAGCATAGTTTCAGTGGTTGAATTTGCAGAGAACTACACTCTACAACCATAGCGTGAGGTGCGTTCACAATATTACAAATCCACATAGGTTTTTATATTTGTGCACATAACATTCATTCATGTAGTTGATAGTACAAAGGACCAAAGGAACATATTGAGGGAGTATCACTTTTATATTAGTGATGATCACACACATTTTCTAAAGTTCGTACAAGGTTGCTTCCAGTTGTTCTACAATGATTTGGCTCAGAGGGGCATAGCATACGATTGACATATAATATGGTTAGATAACTGTGCAACACAGTTCAAGAACTCACACATGTTCTACTGGTTGAGTAGGATGCATATCATTACAGGTGTTCAACATATGTGGAACTTTTGTGAGACTGGGCATGGAAAGGGAGAGCATGATGGTGTAGGAGAATGTGTCAAAAGAGCATTATCATGAGAAGAGTTAAAGTATAAAGACAATGCAAAGTTGACATATGCAAAATCAATTATCGAGTGGTGTAATTTTTCAATGGGTCTAGGTAATGAAGGTACGTCTTCAGTTTGTAGATTTTTTTGATTGATGAATGATACTAACATTGCACCATATGAGGATTGTTGTACACCAACAAGATCGAGTGAGCTACACTCTTTCTTTAGCTCAAATGCAGGTTCATGGAGTATCAATACATGGAAAATGACATGCTTTTTGTTTTTCATGTACAATGCAAGCCTAGGATGATTGTGAGTCAAAGTAGTGGGTTGAGAAATGGTCGTTAAGTTATCTTAGCCCACTTCACATGTATTGCCCTCCAACAACATTGGAACCAACACAGATGGATTCATTGGTTGACTTTGACCACATATCAAATATAGTTCAACTAGGTAATATATCTACTTGCATAGTTTTTGAAATTCCTATTGTTATCTTACTTTGTAGTGTATTTGTAATTTTGACTAATTTCATACAATTTTCTACACATATCAATGTAGGGAATATTTATGTAGTTATTGCAGATGAAGACAACGAAGAGGGAACAAATTATTACTTGTGTTGTTGTGTTGAGGCCAAAAAGAAATTGGAGGCCCTAGTTATAGATGGAGAAAATATTGAATACCCTACATGCTCAGTTGTTGTTACTGGAATGTGGCTTAGAAGGTACCCACATAAGAGTGTTAAATTTTGGCTATTTCAAGACTTTGATAGACATCAAAAGATTCTTCATTACTCGAACATTGTAGTGACATCCAATGTTTGTTTGACCAAATATGGGGGTAGACCTTTGAACAAGACCTTGTGGAAGGTGTGTGAGTCTGACCATGAGTCAATAATTGACACAATAAAGAGTAGAGTAGACCTAAATGGTTCGTTGGATTAATTTGTAAGTATGCACATTGGTTCTTATTAATTTGTACCTACATGCACATTAATTTGTATGATGCCAATGCTATCATTTAATGTTTATATCATGTATGTAGGTGATTGATGAAGTTATGAGACTTACAAATGTAGTACACTTTATGTTTAGAACTGTGGAAAATGATACAAAGTTCAATGGTATTTTTTTTTTTTAAAAATATGCAAAAAAAATGTAGGATATTCTTTATAGATTAGTAAACTAAGTGGAAGATTAAATTGTGTTGTTTTTATAATAGGTTACAAGTTTCCAAAAGGTTGGAAAGTAATAGTTTGGTTATGTTCTATTCATGTTTTATTCATGATAGGCTGTTGTTGGCAATAGGTATCTCATAACTCCCAATGAAGATGTATGGCCAGGAGTGACTAAGTTGAGAGATTGGCATGCCTATCCTCAATAGAAGCATCAATATTTAAGCCTTGTTGTTCTTGAATTGGAACCAAATGGTGTGAATTTGTTGTCTGTAAGTTCCTTCCATCTATTTTCATTTCATTTCCATTTTGGATGCGATGAGACAATAAATCGTCTCATCTATTAGCTAAATAAAAGCATGCATTTTGCTTAATTATGAATTTTATCAAGACTCACCATGATGAGGAAAGTAAGGGATTTCCAGTTGGAGAAATTGAGATTTCATCATATTTTAAAAATTACGATATGGGTTTTTGAGAATTTTTAATAAAAATTAGGAAAAAGTTAGATGAAAAAACCCATTAAATTTCACGAGTACCCAATTTGTGGTTTGAGAGAAAAAATTACCAGTGCATGCACCAAAATTTGTTCATTCATTTGCTTCCATTCTCCAGAACTTGTTCATGCATTTCAGTGCATCTTTCGGTGATGCTTCTTAACTAAGTGGGATCCAAGTGAAGAATAAGTATGATAGCATTTATGAAGAGGTTGAGCAGTTTGAACTTCTTTTGAGCAAGTTGAGAGAATATAGGGATAGTTGCAAATATTTAGGGAGTTGTTCGACCTAATTTATGGGCAACTAAAAGCATTTAGGAGCATATTTAAGAGTTTTAATGATAGAAGAGATCAAGGGAATGTTTCTTCAACACTCTAACAACCTTTTGGAATAGTTTAAAGGGATGAAAAATAAAGATTATTATTTTGGACGACCAAAGGAGATTGAATTCAAAATGGAGTAAAGATTTATCCTTTTCTCCTCAACACATGTTCCTATCTTCTAGCAAGTTGTTGCACAACTATAAAGTTCATTTTTTAGACCTTTGTTTTAGGGAAGAGTTTAATAAAATAATAGATTTCAATTTTTTTAGCAACATAAGTGTAGTTATTTGTAGTTTTCATTTCATGGTTTATTTTCCAACAATCTTTCCATTCTATGTTATCTACATTTCTAAAATTTTCCTTTGAATGCTTCTTAAGATAGATTTGATTCCAACATTTTCATTTACAAGCTCTTAGATTAGATTTGATTCCAACAATTTCTTTCATGCATTGCCTTTCAATTCTATTTGTAGAAAAAGAATGTCATGCAAATGATTTCTTCTCCCTCTTGCATATCACCATGAACATCACTTTGGTTTGACATTTTTAATTAAATGATGAAGAATGAAACAAAATTTATCATTTTTGGTGTCATTCCTAGGGATAGGTGCAATTAGGGAATTGTTGTTGATCTGGTGACAACAGGTCAAAATGAAAATTAGTTTGGCAAGTTTTTTTTAGGTTTATTATTTTAGAAATCCCCCCCCCAAAACAACATATCCAAAGGAAGAGGTTCTTGCATGCAAAGGTGACAACTCTTATGCAATCTCCTCAACTAGAGGACCATGAATTTAAGCCCCAATAAGAAAAATATTATTGTTTGAACATCTTCAAAATCCAAGGAGGGTTGTCTGATCAGATATTTGAAAGATAAGGAGTTACATCTAGTCATGCATGCAACAAAATGCGATGAAGGATTGCAAGATCTTTCCAATCAATCCATGCATATACTAGAATTAGAAATTATGGAGAATGATTCCATTTCAAAGGAAGGAGGAGCATCAAAGTTCAAATATTTATCCATCTTCTTCTTATAGTTTTCCTCTTCTTTCAAAGAGTTCAATGCATGGATCCATTTTTTGAGAAAATGATGTTATTTTTCACAACCAGTTAACGGTTTTATGTAACCTATCTCTACATCAATAAGTAGAGCATGATAGAGTAGATTTATTTTATGCAAATAAGTGTTTTACACATGCTATGTCTTCTTCTCTAAAGCTCAAAAACATGCATTTCTCTATAAAAGTTGCTACTCCCAAGAGCTTTTGCAAATTTATTTTGGCATTTGAAAACATTCTGGATTTCTTAGAATCGACTATGAAGAAAAGATATCAAACTCTAGATAGCTCTGAAGTAACTCAGAATATCTTCAAAATCATCTCCAGTGCACCTCCCAAAAAGCCCTAGAACAATTGCAATAAAAGTGAAGAGATTGGCTCTAGAAACTCACTATGAGTTGTAGAAGGACCTGCAAAATTTTAGGTGTGGGGGAGATGATGAGACAATAAATCATCTCATATATTAACTAAATAAAAACATCTATTTTTCTTAATTATGAAGTTTATCAAGATCAAGCATGGTGAGGAAAGTGAAGGATTTTCAGTTGGAGTAGTCAAGATTTCATCATATCTTAAAAATTATGATATGGGTTCTTGAGATTTTTGACAAAAATTAGGAAACAGTTAGATGAAAAAACCCATTAAATTTCACGAGTACCAAATTTGTGGTTTGAGAGAAAACTTCACCAATCCATGCGCCAAATATTTTTCATTCATTTGCTTCCATGCTCTAGAACTTGTTTATGCATTTTAGTGCATCTTTTGGTGATGCTCCAGAATTAAGTGGGATCTAAGTGAATGATAAGTATGATAACATTTATGAAGAGGTTGAGTAGTTTGAACTTTTTTTGAGCAAGTTGAGAGAATATAGGGGCAGTTGCAAATATCTAGGGAGCTATTTGACCTAGTTTGTGGGCAGTTGAGAGCATATAAGAAAAAATTTAAGAGTTTTAATGATAGAAGAGGTCAAGGGAAGGTTTCTTCAGCACTCTAACAACCTTTTGAAACAGTTTAAAGGGTTGAAAAACAAGGATTATTGTTTTGGATGACCAAAGGAGATCGACTTGGAAAAATGGAGTAAAGACTTATCCTTTTCTCCTCAACACATGTTCCTATCTTCTAGCAAGTTGTTGCACAACTATAAGGCTCATCTTTCAGACCTTTTTTTTAGGGAAGAGTTTTATAAAATAATAGAGTTTAGTTTTTTTAGTAGCAGAAGTGTAGTCGTTTATAGTTTTCATTTCATAGTTTATTTTCCAGCAATCTTTCCATTCTCTATTATTTACATTTCTAGAATTTCCCTTTGAATGTTTTTTAAAATAGATTTGATTCAAACATTTTCATTTAGAAGCTCTTAGATTATATTTTATTCCAACAATTTCTTTCATGCATTTCCTTTCAATTTTGTTTGTAGAAAAAGAATGTCATGCAAATGATTTCTTCTCCCTCTTGCATATCGCCATGGACACCGCTCTGGTTTCACATTTTTAATTAAATGATGAGGACTGTAGTGACCCTTATCGGGATGCTACTTATTTTTCTTTTTTTACTTTGCCTATTTGTAAGTAAACTACTAAAAATTGATTGGTTTCTCCTTGTAGAAAATGTTGATTTATGAGCCATCCAAGAGAATCTCAGCCAAAAAAATAATGCAACATACTTATTTTGATGATCTTGAAAAATCTCAATTCTAATTTTAAGCCATTATAAAAGTGCGATTGAAGCTTAGCGAGGGAATTTCAAGTTATTCATTTGAAGTTAACCTCATCATGAGCACCTATGATGTAGACATTATAAGAGCATCTCAAATTTCAAGTTATTCTATTCATGGGAGGGTGTTGTGTGCAATAGGTATCTTGGAACTCCCAATGAAGATGTATGGCCAGGAGTGACTGACATGCCTATCCTCAATGGAAACATCAAAATTTAAGCCCTGTTGTTCCTGACTTGGAACCAAATGGTGTGGATTTGTTGTTTATAAGTGCCTTCCATCTATTTTCATTTCATTTCCATTTTGGATGCTCTTTCTTTTTCGTTTTTTACTTTTCCTATTTGTAAGTAAACTACTAAAAATTGATTGGTGTCTCCTTGCAAAAAAGTTGATTTATGAGCCATCCAAGAGAATTTCAACCAAAAAATAAATGCACCATCCTTATTTTGATGATCTTGACAAATCTCAATTTTAATTTTAAGCCATTATAAAAGAGTGTGTGAAGCTTAGTGAGGGAATTTCAAGTTATTCATTTGAAGTTAACCTCATCATGAGCACTTATTATGTAGACATTATAAGAACATCTCAAATTTATGAGTGACATTGTAAAAGTTATGTGAGAACGAAGTACCTAAGACGTCCTTGAATCATATTTTTGGTTATTATGAGAGAATTTTATAAGCCGAGTTTGTGTGCATGAAAATGTGGCACATTGGTGTTGGCATTCATATAGTCTGATTTTTTTCTCATGATTTTGTATTACCACTTGATAGTTTTGAGAAAGCATTGTGCCTACAGGTATAAGCACTTGGGTTTCAGAATGGTGTACGAAACATATTGGACAATTGTAGCACAAACATAAGAATTAGGACTGCCAAATAATATTATTTTATTTGTAAACATCATATTATTAATATAGTGAGTGTAATAACCATTGATGGTTACCAATCATTCTTTTTCTTCTTTTATTCTCTCCCTATTATAACTAGCACCAATTGACTAACTTATTGTAAAAACTTCATTTATTAAAACAAATCAACCTAATGATTATATATCAATATGAATATAGCATACCATCTATTCACATAAACATTTGTAATGATATTTACTCAAATTTTGAAATTTATTGTTGCCCTCAAACATTTGTAATTCATGCAACGTAATCCCTTAACAATCCAAATTGTAAAAGGGTAGCAATCTTTGACGAACTATTACCCAGAGACCGTGTCAATTATGGGAATTCCGTTGAGGCATCGGGATCACGTAGGGAACCTGTACAATAACTTCCCTCAGTTTTTGTTATCTCAAAGTCATTTTTCCGTGGTGTCCAATTTTGACTTGATGAAAAAAGTGTCGATTGCAAGTAGTGTAAAGTTGCAAAATGATGCAACTTTCGTGGTGCAACTTGTGTGACCAAAAAAACTATTCCAATGCATCCAGATGGGTACGTTCATGGTAGGCATGGTCCTTTTTCACACCTAAACACATCGAATCACTTTAAGCTACGTTCAACTAACTCTATCCTTTAAGGGTCCAAAGTGAAAAATAAATACAATCTTTGAAGGGCTATTACTCAAAAAATGTGACACTTACGAACTCTCTGTTTGAGCTTACAAGATCGCACTGGGCCCCTCTACAATAACATCTCTCAGTTTTTGTTGTCTCAGAGTTTTTTCCTGTGGTGTCCAATTTTTACTTGATGGAAAAAGTGTCAAATGCAAGTAGTGTAAAGTTGCAAAATGGTGCAACTTTCATTCTGCAACTCGTGTGACCAAATGGACTATTCCAACGCATCTGGATGGGTAAATTTACGCTAGTCATGGTTCTCTTTCACATCCAAACAGGCCAAATCACTATGAGCTACCTTCAATCGGCTCGATCCCTTAAGCGTCCAAAGTGCAAAAGGGAAACAATCTTTTACAAACTACTACTCAGAAACTGTGACACTTAAAAAATTCATTTGAGCCTACAAGATCACGTTGGGCCCCTCTACTATAACCTCTCTTGGTTTTTGTTATCTGAAAGTTGTTTTCTTGTGGTGTCTAGTTTTCACTTGATGGAAAAAGTGTCAAATGTAAGCAGTGTAAAGTTTCAAAGTGGTGCAACCTTTTTTTTGTAACTCATGTGACCAAACGAACTGTTCCAATGCATCTGGATGGATACATTGATGCTAGGAATTCCTCTTTCACACCCAAACATGTCAAATCACTCTAAAGTATGTTCAACCGACTCAATCCCTTAAGGGTCCAAAGTGTAAAATGACTGCAATATTTGACGAGCTATTACTCAGAAATCGCAATGCTTATGAACTCTCTATCCAAGCCTATGGGATTGCGTTGGGCCCCTCTACAATAACCTCTCTCGATTTTTGTTATCTCAAATTCATTTTCCCATGGTGTCTAGTTTTCACTTGATAGAAAAAGTGTCAAATGCAAGCAGTGTAAAGTTGCAAAGTGGTGCAACTTTCGTTTTGCAACTTGTGTGACCAAGCAAACTATTCCAACACATTTGGATGGGTACGTTTATGCTAGGCATGGTCCTATTTCGCACCCCAAACACGTCGAATGACTTTGAGCTATGTTCAACCAACTCAATCCCTTAAGGGTCCAAAATGCAAAATGACTGCAATCTTTAACAAATTATTAGTCATAAACCGTGATGCCTACGAACTCTCTGTCTGAGCTTACGGGACCACGTTGGGATCCTCTACAATAACCTCTCACAGTTTTTGTTATCTCAGAGTCATTTTCCCATGGTGTCTAGTTTTCATTTGATGAAAAAAGTGTCAAATGCAAGCAAAGTAAAGTTGCAAAGTGGTGCAACTTTTGTTCTACAACTCGTGTGACCAAACCAACTATTCCAACGCATTCCAATAGGTATGTTTACGCTAGACATGGTTCTCTTTCACATCCAAACACGTTGAATCACTCTGAGCTACATTCAATTGGCTCGATCCCTTATGATGACATGCAAAACAATCGAAAAGAGAAACATTCACATGATAGTTGAGAAGTCTAAGTTTTCCACACCAAAAGCATATGATCATCCTCAAGTCTAGCAAGTGCAAGAAATTTTTTAATTATCTACCTTTCCCTTACAACAATATACAACCAATTGTAAATGCGTACAATGGTGGAACTTAGAAACATTTTATTTTTCCTGAATTAACAGCTTTGGTTGTGAAGCATTTTGTCATTTTTATTTGAAATGATTTTCTATGCTTGAAAATTAGAGTCTAAGAGAAACAAGTGATGCTCTCACGTACATTTATTATTTGGTGTGATAAATAAAGTTTTCATCCAAGTCCATTTCTTATTTTTATTATAAATTATAAAGCTTTCTCCCAAGTCCATTTCCTATACAAGAAATAATATTGCAAAAAGTTGACATATACATCTTTCAATGTGTTTATATGGTGATGGATCAAGAACATAACAATTCATTTTGTACTGTGAGGGTTATGCTATGAAAATGTTCAAAGACTATTCAAGATAAATGTTTTTATGATAATGTGTCAAAAATTTAACTATTCATAATCTACTATGAATATTTTGTTTTGCAAGTGTTGTGAAGATTATGTATCCTTTGCTTAATTGAGTTGTTCCAATCAAAAGATTAAATATACTGAAATATTTTTATGAAACATCTCATGGAATACCAATTGAAAACGTGTTTTTTTCTTTTAGATAAAACATTTGATGGAACTCTGAATTAAATTGAATTGAGATATGTAAGAACAAAGGAACATTAGGAAATACATTGCTAAAGGATCTTAAATAAGCCTTCTTACCAAATTTGAAAAAGCATGATAAGCCCATGGTTGAAAATTTTGTAGTCATCAAAGTGGGTACTAATTATATATTATATAGATCATAATTCTTCTTTATCTTTAAGATCTTCTAAGTTTGGCAATGGTTTCACCAAGCTATGAAGGGTGAACTGTTCTTTATTCAATTATGCCTATGTGGGTTCATTTGTCTTATCTCCTATTACAATTTTGGGTGGATTATTGCTTTCAAAGTATTGGGAATGCTTTGCCTATTTTCTAGTTGGCAATTGTCATTCTAGAATGCTCATCTCTTGATATTTATTATACTCATTCTTAATCAATTATCAAGTTAATAATCAATGCATTTATTTACAGTTAATCTTTTCTTTTCAATTTGTGTAATTTTGTAATTTGTAACTCTACTAGTATTCCTAGAAATACTGAAGTTGTTTAGCATCAACTAATAAAGTTGTCTAGCATCAATCAATAAATATTCAAGACAAACCATGAAGGACAACAATGATCAATGCTAGGGATAACCAATTAATAAGTATACACGTGAATAAGTCAAGCATACATGTGAATAAGGGAAACACAAGTACTCAAATACACATAAGCCTTGAAGTATATACACAAATATATAGTATACACAAATTAATACAAAGTATATGCATGATTACAAGGTATATGCATGAAAACACGTAAGATAGCAAAGTATACATTAGAATACACGTAAGTCACAAATTATACACGTAATTTGTAAAATATACACTTGAATACACATAACTCATATCTATTGAACCGTGGATTTATAATGCAAATATGGACACCATCGATAAAAAAGATTTGTATTAACCAAATAGCCATGTAGGCATACATCAATATATGTCGATATAAGTATAAAATATATACAAAATAGCCATATAGGCTTACGAGAATGCCATATAGGCATACAATGTCAAATATATCCAATACAAAATATGTACAAAAATGCCATATAGGCATACAACAAAGGGATTTGGAATCAAAATTCATTGCTCTCCATCCTCTCAAAACAAATTCTTGCCCTTTGTTGGTCGGCTAGATGGCAATAATTCTACCACTCGTTTACTCTGAGGTTGAGGAGTGCTCCTACTACTCAAGATTTAGTTCTCGATCAAGCCTTATCTGTTACAATAACAAGTAAAGACATTAATATATAAAAATTAAAGTATAAAAAATGATATATTTTACAAAATAATCACTTATTACCTCTAGATGATCACTCTCCTCAAGGGAAATATTTGCATGCCCATGTTGTGGCATGCTGAAGCCCTATATAAACCATCCAAATAGAAATTAAATTACGAATCAGTAATGGTTTGATTTTTCACTAACTAACAACTATAACAACGAATGCAAATTCAAATTTAGTAATCTGCTCATACCTTTGTGAGAGGCATCGAGGAGTCTGTAGCAGACGAAACACTAAGCTCCATTGCCCTATGAATATTTGGAGGTGTATCCACTTCCAACATCTAAAAATAAAACAACAAATTATTCAATCACGAAAACTACAATAGTGATGCATGTCATGGATTATAATACATATGAGATAATGAACAAAATTTTGAGTACTTATTAAACTATATATTTATGATTATCATGCTTACTATTTTCCCTATCCATAGCTTGTTCAAAAGCACCTATTTTTAGGCTTTTACCCATAGTAGCAAGGCGGTGAACCGTTTGATAAAATATTTTGGTAGACATGTACGATAACTGTGGC
>VDFB02290021.1:0-44835 GCA_007258455.2 Sequoia sempervirens
GTGCAGACCTAAGACTACAAGATTTTGTCCTAAATTTCCAAAAATATGCAGGAGGACTAAATCACCACTATGGGAAAATTAGTCCTGCTTCCAAGATTGAAAATTGATTTTGACATTTCTGGATACCCATTTGACAGATTCCCATTCCAACAAAGTTTCCAGAAACTAGGACTAAGTCACTCAAACTGGCCTAAGTGTCTTGGTAAACATTCCTGACATTTTTTTAGGATTCCAAAACCTTCCAAAGGATTCCAGAATTTTCCAACATCAAAATTTTGATCCCAAGTGCACCTCTTTAATTCTGTTATGTCATTTCAGTATTTAGTTACATTCTTAGACATTTCTGCATATCACATTGTGTTTTCCAGCACTTCACATTTTCATAGTTTTGCATCATTAGATCACTTCAATTTTAGATCAGAGCATTAGGAAATCTTAATTAGGAATAATACATCTCATTAACATAGACTTTTGGAGTAAACCCTTGCATTTTGGTCCCCCATCTAATCCCCTTTCTCCTTTTAGGTGAAAAATCCTAGGAGGAGCAAGTATGTGAGGGTCAAACCAAATCATCGTATACACCCCCAAGAGATCTTGAAATTGATGGTAATTATTCTTAGTAAAGGGTTTGGTGAATATGCTGACAACCTGCTCTGTTGTCAGATAATAGCACAAGTCAATGATATGATCCTAAATTAGCTCCTTGATGAAGTGCATATGAATCTCAATGTGCTTGGTCCGCTGATGCTAGACCAGATTCCTAGAGATCACAATAGCACTCTGATTGTCACACCAAATGACTGTCATATGTGGAATGGAAAGACCAAACTCAAAAAGAATTTGTTGAAGCCAAATGGCCTCAGTGGCGACAATAACAACCCCCTTATACTCAGCCTCTATCAATGAAAGAGCAATGGCATGTTTCTTCTTGATCTACCATGAAACAAGTCCTGACCCAAGATGGAAGCTATAGTGAGAAGTGGACTTGTGATCATCAAAATCACCAACCCAATCTGATTCAGTATATCCTACTAAGTCAAGTTGTGCACCTATGACATAATGAATCCCATGTTGATGAGTACCTTAGATGTAGTGCAAGATGTGTTTGGTATCTTTCCAATGAAGCTCATGTGGTTCCTATATAAATAAGGAGACCATGCCAACCACATAAGAGATGTCAAGGCACATATGAGTTAAATAGAAGAGACTTCCAAAAAGCCGATGATACAAAGTGGCATCAACAAGTGGAGTGGAGCACTTAGCCTCAAGCTTGACTCCTGAAAGAAAGGGGGTCAGAGAAAGCTTACAATCATGGAAAATCAAGAATATACTTGGGCTATGACAATGTAATCCCAAATGAAGAATACTAAATCTCAATGCCAAGAAAGTAGTGGAGAAGGACCAAATCATGGAAAATCTATCCTACAAAGTAGTGTTGACACTGCCAATGATGGATGAGGTTCTCCTTGTAATGATCAAGTCATGAACATAGAGCACAAGCATCAAATGTGCAACATCTTACTTCAAGATGTAGACATTATGATCTGAATGACACCTGGTGAATCCTGTGGAGAGAGAAAGAATCCATCATGGTATACCAAGTCTGAGGGGCCTACTTAAGGGAATAGAGGGACTTTCTCAACCTGCAAACCAATGAAGTATCTTGGATGAAACCTTCTGGTTGCTCCATATAGATCTCCTCATCAAGATCTCCATGTATAAAATCACTCTTAACATCCATTTGATGTACTGCCTAGCCATGAGAAGTGACAATGGCAATTGCCAGGAAAATGGAAGTCATCTTTGCAATAGGTGCAAAGGTCTCAGTGTAGTCAACTCTTACAACCTGTGAGAAACCCTTTGCAACAAGTCATGATTTATACTTATCAACACTCCCATCCACTATATATTTGGTCCAATAGATCCACTTGCATCAAACCATATTTCTCCCCTTAAGGAGAGGGAATAACTCCCAAGTGTTTTTCCTCATCAAGGAACTATACTCTTCCTCCATAGCTGCATCCCATTCAAGAACCTCAAAGGCTTCCTTGAAGGATTGTGGATTTGAAGCTAATGCAATGAGTGCATGTGGAAGAGGCTCATACTCATAGTGTGACCTAGTTCTTTGAGTATCCAAAGGATCCCCAAAAAGTGGGCATGTTGCCTCAAGACTTTGACAAGCCCAACGAGGTCTAGTAGGGGTAGAAGAGTGAGGCTTCTCAACTAGAAGTGGACCATGCAAAGGTGTAACCTTGCGAGTCAGAGAGGAAGGAGAGCCATCATCATCTGAATCGCTATCATCACTATCAATGATGGAGGAAGGAGGAGGAGTAGAAGAGTCAAAGCTAGGTGAGCTTTCCTCGATGTGTATACTTCTCTCAAAGAAAATCTCATGAATCTCAGGATCCATCAGTCTGTATGCCTTAACACCATCTTCATATCCCACAAAGATACAAGGCTTGATTTGTAGCTCCCATTCCTTGTGTTTCTATGGAGGAATATGAGCCCATACTGGACTCCCAAACAATATGAAGTGTTTCACAACAATTTTCCTAGAAAAACAAGCTTCAAAAGGAGTTATACCCTTTAAGGCTTTATGAGGAACTAGATTCTAGATGTAGGTGGAACAATTGATTGCTTATTCCCAAAAAGAAGGACAACGAGACCTGGCATGTATCATGCAGCTTTCCATTTCCTTGAGGGTTTTATTTTTCCTTTCTACCACACCATTCTACTGGGGTGTGTAGCCAATAGAATGTTGTAAGTCAATTCCCTCAATTGTGTAAAATTCCTCAAGTCAATTGTTCACATACTCTCTTCCATTGTCTATATGAAGGATCTTGAATTGCTTCCCAGATTGCTTCTCAACATGTGCTTTGAAGTTGAGAAACTTGTCAAATACTTCAATTTTGTGACAAAGAAAGTAGACCCAAGTGTATCATGAAAAATCATCAATGAAAGTGAGGACATAATGATCTTTTCCAAAGGATGGCACTGGAAATGGGCCCACTACATCACTGTGAACAAGCTGAAGAATATCCAAGGCTCTCCAAGAGTTACCTCTATCAAAATTATCTTTGGGATGCTTTCCCATGGAACATCCTAAACATACACCCTCAAAAAAACTGAGTTGAGGAAGCCCTTTGACCATGTCCTTGGTGTGAAGCTGTTATAGATAGTGGTAGTTGAGATGACCAAATTGCTCATGCCATAGCTTACTATGTGAGTTTGAATGAGTGATCAATTTTGCAGAAGGAGCATGAGGTACCCAATGGGAGAATGAGTAAAGTCTTACATTGTGATTAACTCAACCCATTGCAACCAAAGAATTTTTTGCAAGTTGCTTTACCACAACTATGTTAGGAGTGTTCAAATTAAAATTTCTTACCATCTCCATGATGTGTGATTTGGTAGATGGAGAGAAGATTGGTGCTCAAGTTTGGAACATAAAGCACATCCTCAAATGTGCCATCATCCATCTCAATTGCACCTTTCCCCTCAACTTCCACTTGTGTATTGTCACCAATGAAGATGTGAAGCACTAAAGAGGACTCTAAGGAGGAAAATTTCCCCTTTGAAGAAGACATATGTTGAGTAGCTCCTGAATCAAGAATCCATTGTTGTGATGAACCTATTGTTGCCATGAAAGCTTTCCCTTTTCCCTTAGACTACTCAGATGAAGTAGAAGTGGAAGGAGATGAGTCCTCCTTCTTATAGGCATTAGGAAAATTGATCTTTTTCATCTTGATGATGTTGGTCAACTCATGAATTTTCTTGGCATGACAACGATGCTCCTCATTTCCAATGTTTTTACAATATGCACAAGTTGGTTTCTCCTTCTTTCTTGAGTTTTTCTTCTTTGAAGAAGATGATGATGAGCCTTGTTGTGGAGGAGTGGATTGTTTTTTCTCTCCTTGTGGCTTTGGTGAAGATTTCTTTTGGCCTTTCCCTTTCCCTTGCTTGTTGTTTCCATGATTGACCACCAATGCTTTTGAATTTTAAGACTTGAGAATGCCTATTTTCATCAACTTATTTTGCTCAAAAATCAAAATATTTGTGAGAGTCTCAAAAGATGGTGATGTGAAGTTACTAATTGTCAATTGTTGAATCTAAAAACTTGAAACAAAGGCTGCATACTCAGCTGGAAGCTTGTCCAACAAGTTGAAGAACAATTGATCATCCTCTTTCTCAATACCACAATCCTTTAGTTGTGCTCTTAGCTCATTTTCCTTAGTGACATAATATTGAATGGTGTCAAAATTCTTGGGAACAAGGCTTAAAATATCATTTTCAAGCTTGTGTCCCTTAACCTTATCAACCTTGTCATACAAAGTAGAAAACTTATCTCAAGCTTCCTTGGATGCAGTACATTTATCAACATGGAAAATGAGATCATCTAAAATGAACTTTCTAAGTGTACCTAATGCCATATAAATTTTAGTGAGCCAATCCATATATGTAGTCCCAGATCTACCTTAGGGTCTGTAGGTGTAGTTATGGTTCCATCAATATAGTAAATTAAACCTTTTTCCATTAGTTTACTCCATACACGTACTTTCCATGTAGCATAATTATGTGCAGTTAAGAGTGGAACTTTACATGAACCCATGATGGAATGCAAGAGCACAAGAGAGAAAATGGGCACAATCACACAAGAGACACCCCCCCAAATTCACTCAATAAAAGTACCCTCCCCCAAAAAAAAAGGATTTTGGCACTTTATAATTTAGTGTGTGTATAATAGGCCACTTGCAACTTGGCTAAGTGGACTCATGATTTATGATTTACAACTTGCCACAAATAGGTTGAAAATAAACTAGAACAATGAAGAAAAGACCTAAATTCAGATCTATGCAATACAAGCACCAAATGGGCCAAAAAAGACCATATGTTGAAAGTAAAAAATCCACTCAAGATCACTTCAAATTGATTGTAGATTCAAGAAGTAGAAAAAAATCATTCACTTTAAAAAAAAAATGACACCTAAAAAGGAGTTTGTATGTGCTTGTATGGAGCCTCGGAAGTTGCAGAAATGAGGATTAGATAGGTACAGTGTTGAAAATTTAAAAATTATGGAAAATCTATCCACCAAAATAAAAAACTAACAGCACAGATGGGAAGTATACAAAAAATTAGCCCAAATAAAAAAAATACTCAGAAAAAAGAGTTGAATTGAGCAAGTTATGGCCTTTTGAAGTCAGAATGCAAAATTGAAAACTTCATTAGAGAGGGGGGAAAAAATATTTTAGCATGCTAACATCATCGCTGATTCAATAATGACATCAGCACTCTATGATTAAAATTGATGTGCTCGTGTCTGTCAAAACATAATATGCTCCTTTGTGTGGAATATTCTTTAGATCTCAAGCTTAAACTTGACGGCTATGAGCCCGTCACAAGTTTGTGTGGCAAGAGGAATATTTGGCGAAATATGTTGATGGAATATTCTTCTTCATACACCGGAATCTCAGTTTGACTCTTTCACCGTTGATTATTTGCACCTCTGATTTTTTCCACTGGATTATTAGAGAACATTGAAACTATTTTTATTCCACTGCCGGTGTTGAAAACCTCTACTGAATATTCTAAAGACATTGGATTTGAGATGTCAGCTGGTTTTCTGAAGATTAACCACCTGAGTTCTTTTTGTACCATCTGGAATCTTTATTGACCATCGGTATTCTAAACTTCCATTGGTATATGAATGGAGCATTCGATGAATGAGAGGGAGCTGTGTGGTGCCTTTGCAAGGTGCTCGGTACCTACTAACGCAAGGCGTACCCTGCAGGTCTACGGATTGTGCAGGGTACGACCCCTGAGATTTTCTTTTTCTTTTTTATTTTTCAATAAAAAAAATTTACAAAGAAATTTGTCGATACAAATTGAAAAATTTTCAAAAATTTTCAATTGAACAAAATTTTTGCAATTTTTTTTTTCAGAACTATAGAAAAATTTAGAAAATTGAAAAAATACTCAAATAGGTGATTTTTTCAACTAGTGCTCCTAATGTCAGATTTTGATGAAACGAAAGGCTACCATGACTAGAAAAGGCCTTTTGAATCTGAATTTGAGGTCAGATCTGATCTAGGACACACCAAAATGTTGTTGCTCCTCATATTTTCCTCTTGACCACCTTCACACGAACTAAGATTTTCCAAAAATGACTATGCAAAGGACCTCCAATTGCTCTGATACCATGTAAGAACTTATAAAAAGAAACAATAGGATCAAGAGACCAAAGATAGCAAAAAGGAGAGAGAATATGATGGTTGTATTCTCAATATGCATGAAGATGCTCAATTACAAGTATGTACAAGGCTTTCTTATAAAGGCAAGCTAGGACACAATGAAAGGCCATGAATGAGACAAGTGTCTCAATCATGTGCAAGGTAGGTAGAAAGAAATAATATATAATTCCATGAAAGGTTGATCACCCACCTAAAGTGGAATTATCATGCCACAATAAGTGGAGATAAAAAGGTGATAACTAGATCACACCACAAAGAGTGGTATTTTTCCTACACACACTTCCCTAAGTTTCCTAATCACATCTCTCAATGTATGCACAAACCTAGATGCAAGATGTAAATAACTAGGTGTCACAAGTGCAAACTACAATGATATGCATTCCCTAAGTAAGCTTAAGTAAAGTGTTATAAGTAAAATACTTATTTACACCAACAAAACTACATAATTAACTCATCATTATCATCACAAAAAGCAACACATTTAATATAAAGCATTACATCTAATATATTTACTAAATTAGCCAAACATAAAGTAAAACAAGTAAATATATCAGCATATAGTCTACCTCTAGTCATGTTAATTAATAAAATAACCAAATCTTTTAAACCATAAAATGACTATTAAAAGTATTTATGAGACCCTCATCAATAATGTCGTAGATTCTCTCACAAAAATGATAACTGTAGATAAGTTCTCTTGGTCCAAAAAGGCCACAGGCCTTGATTATTGTACTTAATTTCATGTTGATGTATCTCTATGGGTGTAATTTACAATGTATGATGTCAAGTGGGAGAGTGTTAGGATTTAGGTGACATCAACCTTGTAAATCGATTAATTAATTGTTTTCCTAATGTCTTTTGTAAATTACCCATAAGAGGTGAAATTGTTTAACCAATAGTGGTGAAAGAGCTCATGTAAAGATGAAGTTACTGTTACCGTTTGTCTTTTGGAAAAAGGACAAAATAACTAGGAATCCCATTTGGAATTTGTTATTTTCATAGGGTTATGACATATGTCATAATTTGTAAGAGTATCTATGACACTATGACACCATCATAAGATGCCACATGACAACTATGACAACATTTATGTTTGTATATATGACAGATTCCTTCCCTAGGTGCTCATTGATGAGAGATGCATTACAACAACTATAAGAGCATCTCTAAGTTCCTATTTTGGGTGGATTTGGTAGTTGCAAGAAGGTATGTGTGGGTTTTACCATTTGGTTTTGTTGCATGTTTTTTTGTGGTATCATGGTGTTATTCATCTCCACAAGTTTCTATAAAATGGGGCCTTGAGCTATAGTTCTTCATTTAGTTCTATTTAGTGTGCAGGTAACATGGTGCTACAAGATTTTGTCGAGATATTCAAAGAAGTATATTGTTTTTTGTAATCTCTCTTGGATTAGTAAAATACTTGCCTCTCTTTTTCTATGGTGGATTTTTTTCCTAAAGGAGTTTCTCCATGTAATTATGGTGTTATGTGTTATGCTTTTCTATCTCTCTTTTTTTTAAAATTTTGCAATCACATTCATTTAAGGGTTAATCTTTGAATTCAGATTTGCTATTACACTTGGTTAGAGTTCTTATTACAAGCTTTCTTCACCTTGTTTTATAAAAGGATTGATTGAAGTATAGTGCCCTTGCATATTTACTCATACAAGAGAAAAGTTTAAAATGTGGCTAGAATGAGTTCACAAAAAAGGATAGATTTGTCGTTACATATTTATCCAAAACTTGAGATATTATTCTTTAACTAAGTAGAGATCAAACACAACACTAGAGGTGTTTAATACAGTTGCAATTTTTTAGACAAAACATCAACACATTCAAGATCTTCATTAATTGTCTCCATTCTTTAGTCATACAGCAAAATATTTGTGTCCCCCTTTTTCTTTTCTTAACTATTATAAATATACATATAGATTGAACTTGCACCAACTATTTTTTGTAGCTATTGCAAGTATACATATAGATTAAATTTGCACCAACTCAAAAAGTTTAATTGAAACTTATTATATATATATAGATAATCAAATTTAACAGAAATTAAAATTTTAAAAATAGATTTTCCTTTTCAATATTTATATTAATTATATTAAAATTGAATGAGTACATTTAAAAACCAATGCACTTAATATAATAACTTTTTTATATATCAGAAAAATATATTATTGTTTAATTCTTATCGGCGTTGGCATGTCGTTTGGAAGCAGGAAATGCCATAGTTATTAGTGCATACATATCACACAGGGCTTATACAATATGGTGGGAAAGCGCATCCAGCATAATTCAACTTGTAAAGTTCATAGGGTAGACTTGTGCTTTGTTAGGCTAAAAGAGCCCGAAATGCCGCTCCATGATGTCACCGGGATTTAAATATTATTAAACATGGCAAACACAAAAGCCTCCAAGGCTTGGTTACGCCTCTTGAGAGTCTCTTCTCTAGAAAAAATATGCTTGATAAAGTTATTGTTGTAAATCATTGCATTGGTTATATTTGCACCACCATTAGCATTCCCATCAGAAGGCCACCCACTTTCTCCAATAACAATAGAAATGTCAGAATGACCCAACGCTTCCATGGCGTAAATCAGAGCATCTACACTTGCGTCAAACAAGTTCTTGTACCCCACTTCACTGGGGGTCTGGTTTTGAAACAATCATAAGCCAGAAAAATGTATGTGGGATCAAAGAAAGGAAAAATAGGGGTATATATATTCCATGAAGGGGGACTTTTTCTGTGAAAGGAAGTTTAAGATGGACTACATGATAGGGGTGATTTTAGGTCTGAAGGTTCCTGCAGAGGGAGGATAAGAATTGTTAAGGACACACTGGATATTGTTATAGACACCTTGATTTTGTTATAGACACCTTGATTTGGTTCTCTAGATTCAAGGGTTGGAGTGCAATGTAGATGTTATTCATGGCAAGAAAGAGATTGGTTGTGTAGGGTCTATCAGGTAGTATCTCATTGCCCCCTGAGATGTATTTGATCTTGGTTGAGGGGTATTGGGGCTTAATTTTGTCTGCAACCCATTGGTTTGTTGTGTCTTGGCTGGATGCAATGTTAGGAAGGTTCCCATCAGGGACTCCCACTGTTACTTCTATGCCTATGTTTTGGAATGCATGGAGAGTCTCCTGATCAGCATCGTATATTCTCACTTTTCCAATTTTGTTGGAAGTATACATGGCAGCCACTTCGACTATAGATGGTAAGTAGTCACCTAGTTTTCCATAGCATACTCCTATGGCTTCTGCTTCTGCACCTGCAAGGATGGACAAGAACCAGTTAGCTAAAGGAATGGATGAGACCCCATCACAGTTCAATTCCTATAATAGGTGAAATTGGGTCTAGGTTTAATCTCATCCAATTTAAACAAATTGGATTCCCTTAGAATCTCAAGTGACAATGGTACTTTTATTTTATGCTTTTTATTTTTTTAATGAATATTTTCTATAGTACAATTTTCAAAAGAAGGGTGGTAGAGACACACCTATTAAATCTAATTGGATAAGGTTTAACAAAGACACTAGGTCAACCACAAAAATAAATTAACAAAAGGACCAAGCTCATACAAAGTCTAAATAACTAAAACAAATCCAGAAGAAAGGTCTTTATCAGTTTGTTGATTGAAGAAGCAAATAATAATCTATTTTTATTTCACATAAAAATGAAAAAAATTAAAATATAAAAGTATCTTTGAATAGAAATATATTATTATTACAAATAAATAATATAAATTTAGTATTTTTAATTATTAAATTAACTTGAATATATTTATTTTCTTTTTTTTATGCGGCAAGGGTGTCCCTGCGACTCAGCCCAGTCACCCAACAGTCCATACCTTGGGTACCTAGGGCGAGCTGGGGCAAGACTAGCCCCCTACGGATGGACGCCATAGCCTGCATACAGGTCCACCAGTCAACCACGAGAGAGGGGGGTTGAACTCCAGACCTATGGGGAGCAAACCCATGACCCAAACCAATTTCTAACTATTTCATTCTCATAATAGATCATAGATTTAAAACAATAATAAAAATAAATAAATAAACTTTACTAAAAACATATATTCTATTAGATTGAATCACAACAAAATATACACATATTCGTTAAAATCACTGAACATTCACCGTAGATTTCAAAGCTTATGTAAGCAAAGCAAATATATAGGAAGATCCTCACCGTAAAAAGCAACACTGTGCAAGGGAAGAGTGTGAACAGCATGGAAGGAATGAAATGAATAGAATTCCTGTCACTGACTTACGTAAGATCTCTTCTTCTCGAAGATAATTGGAAGGAGACACGTGAAAGCACATGATTGCATGCAGTTGTGATTAGAGCAGCCGACTCCTTGAATATAAGGAAGACGCCTTTCAACGTCAAATCGAAGAGATTACTTATATTGTCGATTTCAATGGTCTTATCAGAATGCAGGGAATGACATGGATGGTGTGATATAATTTGATGGGGAGAGCTTTTGGAGGTTTGCAAAGAGTGTGAAAAGAATCTAGCTACCTAATATTTTTTCTTGTGATCCGTACATTATGCATGTGGACGATGGTAAAACTGAAAACTACTTGAATTGACTTTATTGGCCCTCTACATTAAAATTTGCATAATAATGTACTAATTATTGTTATATGTCTTTGTTAGCAAATTAGGGATTAGAAAACTAAAAAAATTAAGAATTAATAATAGAGATTCAATTGTCACATAAACGTATAGATGTTTTTAAGGAGTTCCACCTAATATTTTTTATATGTATTTCTTTCATTTAAAAAGATTTTAATATCTTTTTTTAACATAAGAATGTAGTATTTAATATGGTTGTGAGGATAGTGTTGATGTCAAATGATAACTAAATTAGAGTAGATATATTGTACTTTAGTCCATTAATATATAGACTAAATTTTGTATCACTCATCTAGCTCTCTTAGGTGAACAAGGATATACACACGTAGATCAATCTAGATAGAAAGCATGTGAATAATATTCAAAATGTGGAACAAACATAATTATGCATGCATACAATTATAGCACTAAAATACCTCTTGAAAAACCTTCAACTAGGAATATAATTCCAAGAATAGTGAGCTTTCACCTCTTGTGCCACTAAATACTCAATCTATAATGTTTACATCACCTCACACACTTTATAGAACCTCTACATATCATATTGACCCCACAACATCCAAAGACTAGCCTCAATATGACATGGCCAACACTAACTCCTATTAGTAGATATCCCAAGCATGGATGCAATTGATAACATGCATCACCTATAAAATATGAAACAAAGATTACAATGACATAAAACATCGTCTTTAAGGGTGAGTGCAGAATCATGGGGATCCAAAAAATGGTGATATGCCAAAAAAGACATTTTCCACCTACCCAAAAACATGAAATTCTACTTTGACTTTTTACTAAGTTTGGGAAAACAATGCATGTTACTATGGCAATAACTAGAGTGAAATGGATATCCATTTCTAATGAAATCATATAAAAAATATAGATTATATTATTATAATTAATAATATTAATATATTAATATAAATATAATATATAAGATATATTATATTATATCTATATATATATATTTGGTAACAAAAGTAGGGGAAAGGTCCCCTGAACCCAACCAGAAAGTGGAACAAAGCCTATAGGCCAGCAAAACCAACACAACAAAACAATAGGGGAAAACAACCAACTAGCATCCTGCAACAAGACCGACACCTAACAACCAAAACAACAAAAACAATAAACTAGGAAAAAATTATAGCCCAAAGAAATAACCGAGTCTAATTGATCGAGGGGCACATAGGTTCAATAAGAACAGAGATCAAAAAACAAAAAAACATAGACCCAAAAGACCCAATTACTCTTTCGGATAGTATATTAGGTTTCATTCTTGCTCCAGTTGGTCCATCACCTCACTATACTATTACATAGATCTAGTCACTCCTTTGTCCAATTGCTCCTCAACATCCTAAGAGTATTTCATCTTTTGATGCCCTTTCCTACCCTTAGTCTCCCCACTCACCATGTCGAAGATAGGCTTTTGCATAATGCCCAAAGTGATTGTCGTTAACTTATTGAAGGCCTCGTCCATCTTATCCACTTTATGATGTAGTTCTCAGACTTGAGTAACATATAAATCAAGGGACCTATCATTATCTTGCATCTCCTGAACCTTTTCCTCCATAGAATGTTCATCCATCCCCTTCGTGTCTTCCCTAACCACTTCCTTGACTTCATGTTCAATATTTTGGAGCCCTTTTGCTTCCTCATCCTCTGAATCTTCAACCACCGGTTGGTCATCACCAACCATTTTTTCATCTATTTCACTGCTAGTAGATTCTTCCAAGAGGTCATCTCCCAAAACCACTGACAACTCCATTTTACTCAGATTAATGGTAGGTAGATCTTCCTCTTTAGGGTCATCCTCGGGTTCTTTGAAGCAAAGTTTCTTATCTTTGGTTGATTGGCCCGCAAGCCTTGCCAACCTTCTCTCACCCTTCCCACTACTAGAATCATCTAATTTTCCTTGCTCCTCCTCGTCTCTAATCTCAATAGTGACTTTTTTGGCAATTTTAGGTTCAATACTATCAAAAACTTTCCTTTTAGCTCCAAAGAGATTACCAAGGGGGTTAAAACTAGTCTCTTTTCCCTTTCAAATTATGAGTAAGAGGGTTTCCCTTTGTAAGAAGACCTTTAATAGAGGGTTGTTTCAAACTAGAGGGAAGTGTAGGGGATTTTTTTAAGGGAGGTCAAATAGAGGAATATATATATATATATATATATACATATATTGGTAATATCAATATATATTATATAATATATGATATATATTATATTACATAATATATAATATATATGATATATAATATAATAGAACTGACTTTATATTATAAACTACCCTTCCTAAAAAAAGCATAGGAAATCAAATAGATATTCATTTATAGAAGTATAAACAAAAAATAAAGCTTAAAGTTTATCAGTCCATCATTTTCACCGATAGTTGCAGAAAGACTATGAACACAAGCAAATAGATATATGTCCTAACTGATATATGTGTGTGAAAATAATAATCTAAATAATTTTTCTTCCAAGGTATGTGATTTCTAATTGTTTTTCTTAAAAAAAAATATTTTAGCATTATTTGTTAGCAATTTTAGTGTAAAATAGGTTTTTTTTTATACATTTTAGTTTGTAATTAAAAATTATTAATTTTTTAAAGTTTAAACATCAATCAAATGTTGTAGTGGCTGAGAATCCAAATCCTCCTCCAACAGGAAATTATCCTACCCAACTAAATCCTCCTCCACCATCAAATCCTTCCCTAAAAAACCCTCCTATCAATGATAATTTAACTGAATTGAGGAATATTTAAAAGTTATACCATATGCACCCTCACTTTTCTGCAATAAAATCCACCTTAAAATCAATAATTTCTAATGTTGAAACCCTCACCAACCAATGTATTTCCTTTTCAGAGTGGTGAGAGGCCAAGAGGAAACAATATGTTAATGTCTTATCATACAATTAGTTGAGAGAACTAAACATTTCCAAAGCCCAATTAGCACAACTTTTCATCAATCCTAAAACTAGGCAACTCGCTGATGTGTGTAAGCCCAAATATTTGACTAAATGGTGCATACATCAAGGTATCCTAGATAATTTTATGGATCATTGGTGGATGGTTTTTGATAAACTATCTAGTAAAAGTCTTGATGTCCCCCAATATTTTTTTCAAAAACTATATGCTTGATTTGTCATGGGTAAGCATGTAAACTACTTTGATATGATTAATTTTCAAGGTGTGGGTAGAGGAATGCCTCATGATAGACCCAGGGAAAATTGAGTAACCCTAATTATTCTCCCTCCTATTACTCCCCCACCTCCAATACAACTCCCATAGATTGATGCAAATGCAACACATCAAAGTATCTTGGTCATACACGCATTGACTAGTCATTTGATCACAAAAAGCTCATAGTTCACACCTATTAGATTATCTATTATTGGTATACCCTCCTCTTCTCCACATGTTTGTGTGCACCATCAATGCATTTTGTGAAACAACATATGTTTAGGTCCTCTTGCACAACCTACCAATCCTTAGATGGACACATCTGATTATGAGGTCCATTATATGTGAGGTGTAGGAGATGAGATAGCAGAGGCCAAAGCACATCCTAGAGAGTCATCAAGTGTTAAAGATGAGGAGGATGTTGGATCTCATCAACAACATATAATGGTAAGACTTAAAGTAATTTTCTAGTGCATTTTATCTTAAATTAATATTCTATAAGAGATAATAGTACTAATGTATATTTATGTGTCAGATTTAATAGTTGATGGTAGAGGATCAAATAACATAGGTCCAAGTGGGTACCCTTATGGCCATTTCATTTGGCCTAGAGAGTAACTATATATATGGTATACTTTTTTTCACATACTTGTTTACATTTTTTTATTATAAATACATATCATTTAAATTGTGATTTAGATGTTAATTTTTCAAATCTATTATGATTATACATGTACATAGATTGATAGTCTTCTGTATTCTTTTCCTTTTATACAACAACCTATTGGTTTTACATCCATGATGACTGCTTTTGAAACATTTGAAGAAGCATCACAAGAGGTATATATTTTATTTATATTCTTGACACTATTATTATATGTACATGTCTTATATTCTTGTCATTTTTTATAATATGGGAAAATTTCATAGTTGGTTTATCCATGATGAGCCCTTCTACAACAAGAGAACAAGCATCACAAGAGGTATGCGTTTATTTTATATTGTAGATGTATATGTTTAGATAGGAGTAGATATATGTTTAGTTTATGTTTATTTTTTAATAGTTATATATTAATCTATATCAATTTTATTTTACCTACTATAGTCCTTTGCGACTTAGAAATGTAATCCTCAAATATTTCATTACATTAGGACTCATGATCATCCTTAGGGACAATCATTTGAAGAACGCGTTGTAGAAAAAGGATAAAGACTTAAGGTAATCAAGAATTCTATTTTAGATAAATTATAATTCAATATAGTGACATAATTATAGTATACAAGCTTGTATTTAGTAGTCTAACTTGTCAACCATTGAAATAATTAATCTAATTTATGGTTTCAATTTTTATTGTGTAGGAAACTTCAGAGCCACCAATTACTTCGAGCAGGCTTGATTTCAATGATCCAGTACAATATTAAGATTTTCTAGAGATTGATACATAGCTATTCGGCATGTATATTGTATATAGATCTTGAGATGAAATATGCCACACTTTGTAAAAAAAAATTTGAGTTGGCATATATTCCAAATTTGTATATGCACATACACAATCATTCTACAATTTGATATATAAAAATTGATATTCAAACTAATTTGTTCCTTGTGTACATGTTTTTCTACTTTGAAACTTAAAATTGGAATGTATAATCAATTTAGAATGATTAAGTTATGATCAATAACATGTTATAGATTAATAAAATTTCACTTTAATAAGGTAAAAGCACAAAGATGAGTCCACTTCTAGTGGAAGTTTAGGCCTTAGAAAAACCCAAAAATTGCGCAAAATGAATTAGGATCTCATTTTTTAGCAATCAAGATCTCATTTTACTTCAGGACCTGAGCCTAAATTTAAAATGGGATACCATTTTATGGGGGGACCTCAAACTTAGAATCAAGAAACAAGATCCCATTATGTGGTGGGACCTCGAGCTTAGAATTAAGAAACAGGATCCCGATTGCTAGGAAACTAGATCTCAATTTGTAATAAGCGAGGTCTTGTTTCGTAGAAGTATTTATTTTTTTTAAAAAGGTATGTGACCTCATTTTCACCTATGAATAGTGGAAGTGAGGAATAGGATCCCGGGTTACAAAGGATTTATGCCCTGCTCATAGTCCAAGTGTGTTTTTTTGTAATTTTTTTCATTTTCTAGTATTTAGTAATTAGTATTTTAGTTTTTTTGTTTATTTTAAAATTGAAATGTTTATATTTCATTTGAATCTTCAAAAAAATATTGAAACCCTAAATTAAATTTGAAAATTTAAAAACTTACCCTAAACATTAAAAAAAACTTACCCTAGTACACCAAAAATAGCCCTAAACGATTTCCATTTGTAATTTTTATTGTCAATTTGATAGAAATAATTTAAAATCAGATAAAATTTGATTGAGAAAAAAATCTAGAAAAAAAATATTTTCATTTACATTGCTTTATATTTTAAATTTGCATATTTTCATTTAAGTTGCTTTATGTTTTAAATATTTCAAAATGGAAATATTTTCATTTGCATCAATTGCTTTATATTTTAAATATGTATAGAAATATTTCAAAACTTAGATAATACTTAATTTCATTGAGAAAAAAATGTAGATTTGTCTAAGTTTATTTCATTCCATTATTTAGCACTTACTATTAATTGTTTAATCTCTAAGCCACATACAACTAGAATTTGCAGCACATGGCATCCATATGTACCCATGTGCAATTGCCTACTCTCTAACATATTAACGTACATATTGTTTTCTATTGGTGTAATCCTTGAACTTCCTTTATTTAAGGTTTAAAAAACTCTCAAGTAAACACCTAAAATTTGATCAAATCAACCAATCTAGAATTAAACCAATAAAATTAGTCAAACCAATCAGCTTAACATAGCCATGAAGGATCTTATCCTAAGACTAATAGAAATGAATCTAAACATAAATATAGGGAGTTATACCACACCAACACAAGCATGAAAATTTAAAGATCATCCAAAAACCTCTAACATGGATATTTTTGCAAATCAATATACATAATTTTAACTACATAAAAAATGTAAAGGACTATGCTGACTAAATGGGAAATCATTCCATCTAAGCAAAAATGAGATGAAAAAAGGTCAAGCCATTCTAATACATATTAGATATAACTCTAGATAGATAGCATGGTGAAATTACTTTGTCTCAATACTATAATAAATCTCTATCTAGTTCCACAAAGTGATCATAACTATCACAATTTTTGGAAGATATGAAATTTCCTCCTTTGAAACTACATAGATTATGTTTTTAAGCTCATTATAGTGTTCGAATATTCCTATATGGGTGAGTGTATCCATACTACTCTTTAACATCTCCACATCCACCCCATCATATATTAATTTGGCTTGAGTGGCTATCACCTTATTTTCTTGATCCTTCCATTCTTGCAAAGATTTAACTTCACCATTTTCCTTTAAAATATATGGAAGTAGACTAAAGCTCCACTCATCAAAATTCTTCACAAATTCCTTGATCTTCATTTCTAGAGGTTCAATCAACCCTTGGGAATCTATTATTACATTCACAAATCTAAAGGTTAGGAAAATGTTGGAAGGATTATTAGCATCATTTGATAATCCAATGGCCATATCTCCCAATATTTGTGCTTCGGGGACCCATATATCTATTAATGGGAAACCAATTTCCTTATCCCTATCAAAAATTATTATTGCATCAAACATTAAATAATAGTTTGAATAAATGGTGATTAATCTCCTTTTAATTTGAGCTTATTTAGGTGTTCTAACACCATAGTCACAATCTTTAAGTTGATTACATGAATTAGCTCATCCTACTACTAACATCTATCCTCGTAACATTTTAACGTTTCCATTAAATCCTCCTTGGTGATCTCCTCTATTTAAGGTGCATCTGAATTATCTTAAGTTGATGGTTCAATTGGCACATCCTCAGAGTTGGGAGGCATAACCTCAGTGGGAATTGGAGGTGGTGAAAGAATTGAAGAAGATGAAAAATTTTCTTGTGGGGAAGGTGGAGGAAAAATTGTTGCTTGTGATGACCCTAGGGCTTGCATGGACTGAAAATTTTCCTTCCATAGGGTAATTTTTAATTGCATCTATCCAATCTTTTGTTGGATCACATTATATTCATCCACCATGTCATTGAATTGTATCCTGAATTAATCCTTTTCCTCATTCAAGGACTCAACTGTGGCTTTAGTAAACTGAGCTACATTTACATTTATTGTAGCTTCCTCAATGGTTGATGTGTTTGAAACATTTTGATTATCAACCCTCCCCTAACTCCAATAGTTGGTTCTACAACCTATAGCTTTTTTGTGCTTGGGGCTAAGGCACAAGTGGATAATGTGTCCTAGTGGGAGCTAAAGGGTGATCCTTGCAAGGCCAAAGTAAATTCCTCCTCTGTGTTGAAGATGGGAGCATCATGTCTTCTAACAATATCGAATGTAATGTATGATGCCAAATCCCATTCAAGAAGCAATAATATACCACTTTTTCTAACCATCTCTCTACCCTCAGTTGTAGTGATATTCAAATACTTGGTCCTCATTTCATCCTAGACCTTAGCCTCTATCTTAGCCTTTGGTAACTCAAGGATCTTTCTTGCTTTCATTTGCACATTCATCACATACTCATCTTTCATCACTCTCCATACATATTCTTGGAATGCTTGTGTTTTAACAAAGGCATCATCATCCATGAATCTATCACAAGGTTCAACCCTAACATCCTTTACACGATTTATCTAACTCAAATATGCCTTTCTCAATCTGAGACCCAAAGCTTTTGGCACTGTGCTTCTTTGAGGGTATGGTATACCTTGCCTTATTTCATCTTCAGTAACAATAATTTCATCATTTGAATCATCAATAGGTTAATCAACTAGGCCAGTTGGCTCAATCATCTACCTCTTTATTGGTGGCTCCTTTGGATTAGATGGTCCTAGGAGGGGAATCCAACTAAATTATTTTAGGGGTGGAAGAATTTGGTGGTGATAATGGTGGTATTTTTTGTTGTGGAGAGGGTGCCCTTGTCTCCTCTGATTGTGTAGGAGTAACAATTGTCTATTATTTATTCACAATGCTCTTCTTCCTTGCATAAATGTGCACCTTCTTAGGATGTTGATAATTTAATCCTTCTCCTGTCATAGGGGCCTTCTCCTTATCATTCTATTCAATTACGATAACTTTCCATTTATCTTGTACCACTCTTTCTTCTTTTAAATTTGCAACAACCTTGTCAAAATTATATATAACAACCTCCACCTTCAAAATTACATCATCAATGTAGGAAAGAGATTTAAATTGAGGGTTCTTTATCCTTTTTTCTTTCTCCAACTTTTCTAAAACAATCCATTTTCTCATCCTATCCTCCTACACATTAAGGTCAATTTTTTTTTGATAAAGTCATCATGGAATGAGAAGGTATGAACAAACTATTTTCCTTTTATCATATCCAACAACTCAACCATAAAACCCTCAGGGTCATAGCTCTTGTATGCTCAAATTTTCATTTCATAGGGCTTGAGATGATAGTAAAAAATATTTCTCCACCCATTGGTTATCATGACAATATTTGAGAATACTGTGTATGCATGAAAAAAGGTTCCATTTCTCCTCTCAAATAGGTAAAAATTGTCAACATTACCCAACTACCACATCATCTCAAGGAAACCAATCCTCAATGATACATCCCTCAGAAGTACATGGGTGTTTTTCTTGTGCCATATACCCTAATAATTGTGCAATCTTTATAAGGGACTACATCTCCCTAAATATGACTAATATTCAAATCAGGCCTCCTTTTTGTTGGCCTTAGGAAGTCATGTAGTTCAGGTGGAATCCTAGGCACATCCACAATCAAATCTCTTCTTAGCTTGGAGGAAAAAACATTTGTAGAAATCACACAACTAGTTTTTTGTTCATGCCTATCTAAAAATGGATTCCATGATTGAACATGCATTACCACACCATCCTCCACTATTTTCAATTCTATCTCATGACCAAAATAATCCACACCTTTATACAAGAACATATGCATAAATAAAGAATACCACTATAATCTCACTACATATTGTCCATTCTTCAATGCTACTAAACCCTTATGCATTTCTTCTAACAATTATGTAAGAAAATCAAACAATGTGTTGATATTAGTGTGTTGAATATTAACAGTCATATACATTGGTGCAATTAACATACTGGAAGATGGATCAAACCCTAAAATATGACACAAGGAGTAGAATTTCTTCTAAAAGTATATGAAAAACTACTTGATAGGGAAGGGCTCCTTATGAGATGGTCCCAATACAATTCTACCCTTTCCCTTTCCTACTGATACCAAAAAGTGATTCAACACAAAGACTTTGAAGGTAGGCCTCACTTTCTCATGCTCTTACCTTATCTTCTTTTCATCAATCTCAACCATGTCTCTATTCCATTTGTTCAATTTAAAAACTTTTGCAATTTCCTCTTTTGTAACCCAAATCATATACTGATTGGAGTGAGTTCTAACTACCCTAACAAGAGGGTCATAGTTAGTAGCAATGACCTTTAGGAGATAAATATCCAAATACATATTAGGGACAACCAGTTTATCCATATCCAATCTCTAGGGTTACAGATTGGAATATGGGTGTTCCTATTACCAAACTAGCCTTGAAAGAGTGTCCACCCTGTGTACGATAGTTTAGCATCTTTGATTATATATTTTCTATCTACAATGCCCTCTTTAACCCCAAATCCATGAAACATAAGTTGCCTTAATTACTTCTCAGTTGTTGAGGGTAGCAATTGGGTAGTCAAGTTTTAAACCAAGGGTCTTACTTTTGGTTTAGAACCAAAGGTGTAGACTTTTAGTGTCATATCTAATGAATAATTTGAGTTAGGTTAGACTGGTTTAAAACAAGAGCTTTTCGGTTTCAAGTGAAGACTTGATGGAAAGAGTGACTAAAATCATAAGATTACAACAACCTAGATGAACATCAAACCTTAAAAGAATCCCTACTTGGAAATCAAATAACAACAACTATAATTGAATGAAAACTAGGGTAATTTCAAGCTCAAGATATGTGAATTTTACTTATTGGTTTTAATTGTAGAAATCCCTAATTTGAAGACACTAAGAACTTAAGATGCACAAAAACAATCTTTGAATGCCTTACAAATTTTTTTGTAATCAGTTCTACAAGAATTAAAGCAAGCTTTTATGGAAAACAAAGCTCTTAATACTATAGAAAAAAATCAACTCTACCATTACTACTTGCTCCCATGAATGAGAATGACTCAATGATGTCCCTTTAAAAACTTTAAATTCCACAAGATCTCATTGTGATTTGGATCAGTGTGTGGCTCAGATAGAGTCAAAGAATTTTAAACTTTTTCCTTTTCACTGACTCAACATCCACTAGGTCCAATCTCTGCCATGTGTGCATCCTTTTCATCAACTTCATGGCCTCACCACACTTTAGAATCCATAAGAGAATCCATGTGGCAGCCACCCACTAGCCCTCTAAAATTTCCATGCTTTAGATCTATGGTCTTGGACTAGCAGGCAATAGCCTAGATCCACCCAACGACTTTCAAAATGTGTACCCTTTAATTGCCAAGGAAATGCACAAATGATTATCCTCCTTCACTAAGGAACAGTCACAATTAAAATGTCTCTTGGATATTTTATGCACATGCTCTAAAATCTGTTTAGTAGCACACCTTTTAACATTACCATGGTCACTCAAAATATTTCACCAAATATTAAAATTCATTCTATATTCCTATGAATGATGGCGATCATGCCACATGGCACTTGCATGTTATCCCTCCATGAGCTAAGATCTAACAGTGGACCCCCTGTAGTATAGTGGGGAACAATCAATATTGATTCCTTAGATTGCATCGCAGTTGTTGATATCAATGCCACTTACCACCAATGTCTTTAAAGAATGGTAGGACCTGCCATAGGAACGAACAAGTGTCACCCACCCGCTATCCCTCTAAAATCTTTATTGAATTATTTTATTTCGATGGGCTAGTGGGGAACCAATGGGAAACATTTGGTGGGACCCACTGAGCATTGTTTGAGCACTTTGAAAGCATGTGCATTTATTTATGACTTAAAGGGCTCATTTTCTTAGGTTTGCAAGGTAACAATACTTAACCAGTTCACAAATCTAGACTTAGGATAAAATGGAAAAATATTTAAGACTACAAACCCACATAACATTTGACTAGAAGAAGAAGCTTCAAAAAATTGGGAGCGGTGGTTACGCTCGCAAGTCTTTGAAGCCATTATGGAGGGACCTTGTGTTGGCCATAATGCACTATTTTACGCTTGAAGGTAGATTCTTTGTTATTCACAGCTACCATTTCATGCTTCTAAATCATTTTAGGAAAAAGGTGTTTGTCTCCTTTCCTTTCTATCTATTAATTTCCATGGAAAAGAGTATTGAAGATCACAGAAAAAACCCTAAGAAGGTGATTTTACATGAGGTTCTTATGAATCTCTTATTTTCTCACATTAAGATTAAGTTAATTATGGTTTCTCCTAAAACCCATGGTAAGAAGGCTGTTAAATTTTTTGGGTATGATACAGGTGATTCTGCCACAAAATGGGCTGGTAGTTCTAAGGAAGAAGAGTTAAAGTTTGAGGAAATGTTTGTGGATGAAGGTGGCTCTGAGGAAGGGAATGAGGTCTAAGAAGAATGGAGCAAGGGCTATGAAATAGATGTGGATTTGTAGGATGCCAAGGTGAAGTATGTGAGGAATATTTTGAAAGGAAAATCTAAAGGTTCCAAGAAAGAAAAAATTTGTTAAAAGGAAGATGGAGGTGGCTCCTGGTTCTAGTGACAAACCCTTGTTGTGTCCTGTTGAAGGTGGAGTGAAGAATGTTGATGTTGAGAATGTTCCTATTGGGGATCCTTTGCTTTAGAAGGTGGAAATTTCCTCTGTGACTGCATTCAAGGATCCTGAGGATGTAGGTTAGTGCTCGAAGGTTCCTAGTGGTGTTGGTAATGCTTGCTCGGTTGAGTTGTTGAGAGGGCCTAGGCCTATGGAGGTGTAGGGGATGGAACAGGGGATGGAGGTGGTTATTTATTCTTAGTGGTTTTCTTTGGTTGATAGGGTGGTTAAAATGGAGTGGCTCAAAGTGTTAGCTGATTTAGCTAACTTGCCTGATAAGGAGCAGATTAAAGTGGAAGTAGTGGAGGTCGAGGACTCCCCTATTGAAGAGGATGAGGAGAAAAAAATGGATAGGACTAATGCTCTTGGTAATATTGATCCTAATGATCAGCCTCCTATTAACTGGGATGATGTGAATATGAACATGTCTACAAGATGGCCGAGGATGGGACGAGAATTTATCTCTGGTGAAGTGTTTGTTTTCTAAGGTTAAGAGCTCTGAATAGTCAGGTTAAAAATTGGTAGGAAATTTGTGTTTCTATGCTTCCTGGTAATTAGAAGGAGTGGGCTATTAAAGGAAAATTCAAAGCCATGAATTTAATGCTAGATAAGCTAGTTATTGATGTTGATCATCTAGGGGTTTCCCATGAGGAGAGGATTTCCTCATTGAAAATGCAGATCAATAAAAGTTTAGAGGACCGGGTTGCTAATATTGAGATGAGAATTGGTAAGATGATGGATGACTTAATAACTATGGTTAATATTAGTAATAACTCTCTAAAGACCATAGCTAGGGGGCTCTCTGTTTTAAACGAGCAATCTCTTAATCGGACAGGTAAACTTCTTAACTTGGGTGAGTTAGAGAAAGTGATTGAGGAAATCAACTGCTTGAACCAGGAGGATAAAGCTAAGGACAGTGCTCCAGTGGTGGAGAAAGGTGTGAATTCTAGGTTGTGCCTTCGGACAAGGAGCAAGACCAAAAAGAGAGTGGATGTCTTTGTGGAAGAGATCAAGGATGTTGTGGATATGCAAGAGGAGGTCATCAAGGAGAATATGGCCTTAGTGAACGTTTTAGATAAAATCTTGTAGTTGACATGTTCCTTTTTGCTGGATTAGGTGGGTGGCTAATTTTTTTGATTTTGTTATGTTGATGGGTTCTTGATGTTTTATCTTTTGTTAGCATTTTGGTTTTTTGGTTGCTGGTTTTTATTGCTTAGTTTCTTTTGCAACTTTTCGTCTTTGTAAAGGGTTTCAGGGCCCCTTCAAAACCTGATTTTCCTTATCAAAAACATTTAACAAGATTTAAAATAATTCAATAGGTAGCATTTGGTGAGCTAGGCAACAAGGGTTAGTAGATAAATGAATTCTATGGCATTAGTTATAACTTGAGGAACTAAGAACTGGCCAACACTAGTCAACTGCAAATTAGAATGCATACAAGGGTTCTAACACTTAGGATTTTTCGAAGGGTTTTAGGGCACAAACAAAACCATAGAATATAGGATAAAATGAAAACCCTAAACCTTATGACACACTTAGACTAGAAAAGATAGCCAAATATGCAATAATTATCAATGGAACAAAAAAAATTAGGGGTTCCACCACCCCCCTTCTAGAGAACCCCCTTTTCTCAAAGGGGATCGCCCCTTTTTTCCCTTGTCCCCCTCCATTTGTAATTTTATGTAAAATTTTGGGTTTCTAGGCTCAAGTTAAGCACTAGTAGAATTTGGAAAATAAATGACTACGTGACTAAAACATTTAGTCGCAACAACTAAAAATGACTATTAAATTCTACTAATTTTTTGTAACTTATCTATAAATGAGTAAATAAATGACTAATTTGGTCATTGACTAAAAAATTATTTAGTCACACAAATAAAAATGACTAAATAGTAAGTCATTTATTTAGTCATAGTTGATTTGAATAAATCATTTAAGGAATCAAGAATCAATAGCCCACCAAAATGGAGAAGTATTTTAATAAAGAATGACACATAATGGTAAGGAGATGTGTGTGATAGGAGGCATAGGATTCATTGTTGATTATCTCATTTCTACTCTACTCAATAAGAGTTACATTATTCACACTACTATTTGTAATCCAAGTATTTAATTGAAATATATTTGCATAATTTCAAATTCCTTCAAATTCTTTTGAAGTATCAATGTATGGACTATATAGGGTTTAGAATGATTTCTTTTAATTTTAAAAAATAAGTAAATGATGTATTTTCCTGCGATTAGATAATGTGGAGATCTCCTAAATCTTCCCTAGCTCACTATCCTCTTTGGCACTATATTCATTACTCTAGTTGCTAGGGCTTTGCATGTGACATCTTTAATATCTTCATGACAGTGCCTTTTAAATATATCTCATTCTTTGCTTTGATCTTTATCATGGTAACCCTTGAGTTCCATAATCCACCTTCAATCTCTTATAAGATTGTTTCCTTAAGTTATACTATATAATATGCATATAAATCAAGTCCTTCATACCCGCCATTGTTCCAAACCACCATTCACCACCTTGCTTAAAATGTTGCCTCCATAAGCACAATAGCATATTTTAAAATCATGGTTTCCAATGATTGGCCATTATGTTCACTACTTCCATCAAGATACAATGAGATTTTTGTCTTCAAACTCAAGGAATTATGCAAGATAACATTGTGAATTATTTGTTGTGTAGGGTTTCCTTTTCTTGCACATTTATTACTTTTCTAACTACCTTTAAGATTGGATATTGCACCCTCAGTTGGAATCTCAAAAAATTCACTCACTGTCACTTGAAGATTCCTTTCATGAGAATCCTTCTATAAAATCAAACTATGCCCTATAGACCACCTACTTACTTACTACATGGGACTCATTGTCTCATGGTATTGTGGGTAATAAGATCCTTCAACCTTATTGTCACTACTTCACAGTCCACAAGGTATTATTCACTATTCTCCCATCTTTGATGAGTCTCAAAAAATTGCTCAAATATGCAATCTACTACCCATTATACAATGGGGGTATGTGCAGGATCATCATGGAAAAATTAGGCCCTTAAGTGGTGAAAATTTAGAAAAATCAAAGTTAGGCAACTTGACGTAAAAATTTGAATAAGTTATCTATATTATTTCAAAAATATGTAAGAATAGAATTTGCAGCAAATTGAATGTAGTTTCTAAACTACTAGGTTTAGTAAAAACAAAATATCTATTTGGTGAAAATTTGAAATTTCCATGTTGTAGTACTTAAATTTTAGGGAAAAAATAAGAAGTAGGTGTTTGTCTAACCACCCTAATCACAATAAAATGATAATATTTTTTTATAATATTTTAGATATAAGTAGAGGACTCATGTCCCAGTGTGATGCATATTTTTTGTAATTTTTTTCCAAGTAAATAATTAATTATGATTTTTTTATTACAACTTTTAAAAAATCTAAAAAATTGTATTTCTAACCACCTTAACTTGGTCAAAACTTCATGAAATTCATTTTTTTTAATCCTATAGTATGTGAAGCATAGAATGTGACGCGTGTTTTGGATTCAAAAAATTTCATACCATTTGAAAACTATAGATTTTTTCAATCAACCTATCAATCAAGACTTTACTCGTAATTCAAATAGAAAATGAATAATAATTATTTATTAAATTCAAAGTAAAGCATAATTTATATTGGTGGAAAGCTGAGAATCTCCTTTAAAAAACTTTTTCATTTCATTATTTTTGGGTAAAAATAATGTCATCAGCCACATACCCTACAAATACCCATCATATTGCCACTTTTTGGCCCATCATGATCCTACACATACCCATAGCTAAGAAGAAACATTGAACCTGTGATTACTAGTGCTACTGCATTTGAACAGTGATTCCCTGATTACATTTTCCTTTTCTAACACTATCAATAACATTTGAAAAACCCTTAAGGTCAGCAAGGGGGTAAGGAAACTCACTATTAAAATCTCCACTTTACTATGCACAAGGTTTGAGCTTTATTATCTTGTCACTGCTTAGCCTCTTTTTGACCATCACACCTCAAGTGAATATCATTCTTCTTAACATAGGTTGCATTTACAAATTTCATTGAGCTACATATTGTGTTCTTGCCATGAAGGACTACCACTCCAATTTATTTATAGCATCTTGTGCTTCTAGGGATTCTCCTTGCGATCTCCTTTTATTAGTGGCCATGGAAATTTTGGATCAGTTGATGTAGGTCCTCCTGTTGCCTTGCGATATACAAAAGCGAGGTTAGAATTAGGTATTTATTTTTGTTTCTTATGCTAGGTTGGAATTTTTGTTAGCTTACTTTTGCATTTTCGATGTTTGTTTCCACAAGATAAAACAATGAATGAATTTATAGCTAAAGATTATGTTGACTGCTAGCAAAGTGAATCCTACATGAATTTTATTTGTTTGGTAGCAAGAAACAATCTTATTAACCTTGTTGAATTTAATTTTTAAAAGTTTCTTTTCATTAATTATGATGTACTATTAAAATCTTTTAGCTATAGATTTTATCGTTCTCCTTCGCAACCTAAAATGTTTAGATAATTAATTATGTGAGGCAATGGAGGAGTATATATATTTCTAGATATACAACTATGGAAAATAAGATTTTGAAAGTTTACAAAATTATATAGCCTTCTATTTTACCCTCTTAAATTTATTGCAATTGAATATTGTTGTTACCATCCTTTGCAGAATGTTGTATTTTAGATGGTACTCCCTTTTGAGGAAGTAACATTGTTCAAAGCAATTATTAAAGCTTTAGTAACTAACTATATGGTCAACAAAGCATGTGTTTGTTCAATGATTAGTTTGAGGAGGGGAATATGCCCCCATTACATGCATAATTAGTGGCATTATCTTCTTCATTTTTTTTAGAATTAGAGGAAGTTTTTTGTGTTTCAAGTTTATATTTGCATGGTATCTATGAAAAATGCAGTATGTTACTTGTAATTCACAAATTGACATTTTTTGGTTGTATAAGCCCTGTGATTTTATAGTGCTAAAGTTTAAAGCTGGGAAAAAATGAAATTAGTTATTCAAGGGTAATTCTCTACAATTTTGTAAATATTGATAGTTAGTCACTATATGATAGAGCATAGCAGCAAAAATATTTTGGGGCAAAAATTGGCAATCCAAAAGTATAAGATTTTTTGAAAAAAATAGTGAAAAATGCCTCAAAAATGCCTTAGCCATGATACTGTCTTATGATATATGTGTCTTTTGGTATCTTCTCATTTTTATTACAATGATTACTATCATATAGATTGTTATTTTTTTGGTTTTATGCTGAATTGCAAGAATTATTATTGGAAAACATCAACAAAGTTATCCCTTTTCCCATTGAAACAAAACTTATGGAAGGCCTTCCTTCAAAGATACATTTTATACTAGTGAGTACTATACAATACTCTAATACCTTTACTAGATGGTACCATTCTTCCACTATAGCCTTCATGGAAGCATTACTCTTCAAATTATTATCCTAGCCTAGGTCAAGAACAAAATGCCTAGGCCTTGTTGAAGTGCTGTTACTAATACTACTACTAATAGCTTCACTACAACTATCACAATTGGACTTTGTTTCTCTTTTATCAAATGTCACATCTATGATGTTGTCTTCTACCTTCTACAAAAACTATATCATGAGGAATAAAATCCCTAAACTCCAACACTTTCTATCAAATCGATGCATAGGTGTAAGATTGTCCTTAGTTACTATGATGAATAACATGCAAGTTTCTTAATGGAACTATCATCTCATCTACATTATTCTGGTCATTATGGAATTATAGGATACTCTTTATTTTCCATATACCCATGAATAATTTCCTCTTCATGATCATTGCTCACTCACATTAGTTCATTGTGATATATATATAAACTATGCATAGTAGGAATTATTTACTACACAGTTGCATGTGTAGATTGTCTTCTTATATGATAAACTATCTCCCTGCATTGTGATTTTCTTTCTTGTCATGGATGTAGCACTTGAACATAGAAGAGTGTAAAATTTTAAATAACCTCCCTAATTATATTGGAAACTTTCCACACCTATAACACTTGAATATAGAAGACTATAGAGGTTTAAATAACCTTCCTACTTTTATTGGCTACTTGTCACATCTACAACACTTGAAAATAGAAAGTTGAGGTTTAAATAACCTCCCTAATTCCATCATCGACCTCTCACAAATGTAGAACTTGAACATAATAGGAATTTTTCAAGGTTTAAATAACCTCCTTCATTCTATTGACAATCTATCATAGTTGCAACACTTGAAAATAAATTATTGTCACAATTTAAATGACCTCCTTGATTCCATTAACAACCTCTCACAGATGCAAAACTTGAACATAGAAGGGTGTGGATGTTTAAATTACCTCCCTGATTCTATTGGAAATTTTTCATAGCTGCAACACTTGAACATGGTAGGGCGTATAGATTTAATTAACCTCCCTCATTCTATTGGAAATTAGTCACAGCTACAACACTTGAACATAGAAGGGTATAAAATTTTAAATAACCTCCATGATTCTATTTGAAATCTTTCATAGCTGCAACACTTGAACATATAAGATTGTAGAGGTTGAATGACCTTCCCAATTCCATTGGTAACCTGTCACATCTACAACACTTGAAAATATAAAGTTGTAGAGGTTTACATAACCTCCCTGATTCCATTGTCAATCTATCATAGCTATAGAACTTAAACATAATAGGAATTTTTAAAGGTTTAAATAACCTCCTTGATTCTAATTGACAATCCATCAAAGTTGTACCACTTGAAAATAAAAGATTGTCACAATTTAAATGACCTCTTGGATCCCATTAGCAACTAGTCACAGCTGCAACACTTGAACATAGAAGGGTGTGGACATTTAAATAACCTCCTTGATTCCTCTACAACTTGTCACAAATCCAACACTTAAACATGGTAGGGTGTATATATTTAAATAACCTCCCTAATTCCATTGGCAACCTATCACATTTGTAGCACTTGAACATAGAAGGGCGTAAAAGTTTAAATAACCACCTAGATTCTATTGGAAACCTATCACAACTATAACACTTGAACATACAAGACTGTAGAGGTTTAAATAACCTTCCTAATTCCATTGGAAACCTGTCACATCTATAGTGCAAACACTTGAAAATAGAATGTTGTAGAGGTTTAAATAACCTCCTTGATTTCATTCTCAAACTATCACAACTACAACACTTGAACATAATATATAGTTTTAAAGGTTTAAATAACCTCCTTGATTCTATTGACAATCTATTACATTGCAAAACTTGAAAATAAAGAATTTCTATGGTTTAAATAACCTTCTTGATTCCATTGGTAACCTGTCATAGTTGCAACACTTGAACATAGAAGGGTGTGGACATTTAAATAACCTCCATGATTCCATTGGCAACCTTTCACAAGTGCAACAATTGAACATGGTAGGGTGTATAAATTCACATAACCTCCCTCATTCCATAGGCAACCTTTCATAGCAACACTTGGACATAGAAGGGTGTAGAAGTTTAAATAACCTCATTGATTGTATTGGTAACTTTTCACAACTGCAACACTCAAGAGCATAGAAGACTATAGAGGTTTAAATAACCCTCTTGATTCCATTGGCAACCTGTCACATCTACAAAACTTAAAAGTAGAATGTTTGTAGAGGTTCAAATAACCTCCATAACTCCATTGTCGACCTATCAACACTTGAATATAATAGGCTCAAATATTTTTTCATTTATTTACATAGCATTGAATTATGGTATCAATATGCCTGCAACATTTCATGACAACATCAACTGCAATGGTGTGATAGTTATTTAGTTTCATCCTTAGTATCATGACAAGTTCTCTATACCAATTGCATATACCCAAACAAATTTCCAATCAAATAATTTATATATTATCTTGACCCTTCCCAACTAGAACCTCCTCAATTCATTTACTTGTAGGCTAGCATAGAGCTTTTTCAAGCACAACAACAATTATGTTCAATGCAAAAGCCCTTTGCAACTTGAATACCTTTGTATGAGACAATCATTTTTTTCTTTCCTTTTGTTTTTACATTCCCAATCTTAGCACCTTTATCTCCTTCCATTTTTTAATGCAAGCATTATCATATTAGTCAAACCTTAGGGTTTTCCATTTGATCTTGAAATAGGGCATAAATAATTCTTATATTTCAATTTTAAAACTTGAAATTACTATCACATTTAACACTTTTGTTGCGTGGTATCCCATCTATGCCCTATTTCCTCTTTTAAGAACCTATTTATTTTCAAAGAATGGCACTACTCATGCCTCTTGAATGGATTGTCCACTTACAAACTCAAGATATTAGAAACTAGAATGGTATAAGGAATCTATGAATACAGTGTAAGTAAGCTTCACCTCCTAATTAACCTTTCATTGAGATTCATGGTGTATTTGAAGACTATCTTCAGTGCTATTTTGACATTATGGATCCTCTACATTCCATACCCAATGTTTTTAGAACCTCTAGAAATTTTATGAGATCTACCTCATAGGTCTAGTCATGGTCTTTACAAACTATCCCCTGTTATGCTTTTAATGGCATTGTCTAGCTCACTCTAGAAGGTGACCTTTGAAATGGAATTTCCTATTGAACCTTAGTGCCTTCTAGTTCTATTATGAATTACATACACTCCCTTCTATAATGCTGACTTCACCATATATTGGAGTGCAATTAAGGAAAATCATGTATGAGACCAAAGACATATTCAAAGGTTCAATAACATATGTATAAAACCCCTTCAACAAAACCTTATGAAGATGCATAACAAAATACGAGTTGTTATTTTGGTTAAGTCATCATGGTATTTTCACAACAATCTTCCAACATAACATGAGTTGTTATTTTGCATAAATTCAGAGCAGGATCTCAAAGAATAGGACAATGACCTTGCACAAGTATAAGAATAGCTAAAAGTGAATCAAGCTTTGGTGGATGCACCAAAAATGTGAGATTATAGATGAACTTCAAGAGGATCTCTTTAACTGATATCAAATTTGAGATCCCTAACATACCAAAAAAAGGAAAGTGTTGATTGAGGCTATGGAGAAAGTAGAGGTTTAGAAGTGATGGGAAAATAGTTCATGGGGAAGGAAAATAATTGTGAAAAAGGAAAGAGTTGCATTAAATCACTTTGATTGGTTTAATTTCATGCTTTCCAAGATTAAGAGAGGAGCATTAATTTCATGTTGTAGTTACAAGTGGCATGTTAGACATACATTAAAATGTGGAAGCATAGACAAAGCAAGAGAACTGTTTCAAAAAATGCCTTAGACAAATATGATCCTGCTCTCCTGCAAGCACTTCATGTCATGTATGTGATGATGCAGGGATTTCCTACATCATTGTAAGCACTCCTTGAAGTTCTTGTGGGAGAGTGGTGATATTTTGAGCTCTGAACTATGTAATGACTTTAATATCATTATATCTAACAATTTCTATCTAGGGCATATTTTGAGCTCTTTATTTCATGTATGGTCTCAAACCTTTTCGCCTTAGTCTCTAAATTGTGCAATGAATTTAATATCATGAAATTTCCAATATTTGATGGAACTCATGGTGCTTTAATCATGGAAATATCTCTCAATCCTATAGACACCATTCATATTATCAATTACCAGGATATTTTTCTTTTATATTTATCCAATTTACCTCTATGTTTGAAGCCAAGTTAATCTAAGCTTTCTTGTTTGTGTCAAAGCATGACATAATCTTTTCTTGAGCATTTCTCACTAATGATAAGCCCACAATTTCAATTATCCTCTATAGAATGAATGTTTCAAAGTATTCCAATGAGAAAAGAATACATATCAAACAAATATTTCCAATATTTGATGGAACTCATGGTGCCTTAATCATGGAAATATCTTCCATTGCTATATATAGCATTCATATTATGAATTACTAAGATATTTAGCTTTTATATTTATCATATTTTACCTTCAAGTGATACACCGGTCTCTTGAAAGCACTTCAAGTCATGTTTGTGGTGATGTAGGAAATCCCTACATCACCACATGCATGACTTGAAGTGCTTGCAGGAGAGCAAGATCACATTTCTTTGAGGCATGTTTTGAAATAGTTCATTTTGTTTTTCTATGCTTGCAAATTTTCATGTATGTCTAGCAATGTACAAGATCACTACAACATTCTTTGAGGCATGTTTTGAAATAGTTCATTTTGTTTTTCTATGCTTGCATATTTTCATGTATGTCTAGCAATGTACTTGTAACTACAACATATGACAAAAAAATCCCTCTTAGAGCAAAGAGGATTTTTAAGAGTTTTCTACTGCTACTAGATTGGCCCCTTTTACCCCCTCTGTGTCTAGCGATGCAAAAACTGGATGAGAACTCAATGTGGACAGTGTGAAATATGGAAAATCTCTGGAGGGAACGACATTCTCTACAACTAATGTTTTAATCAATTTGAAGGAAAGGATGTGTCCTTCTAAACCTTTTGATGGTTTTCCCATTAATACATTGCCCCAAATTTTCACTTCTATTCTTTTTCCTACTTCGGGCACTAGAGAAAAAGGATTCAACCCCTCAAATACATTGGAAAATCTCCCATACTAGAATTTGGTGATGAATTTGTAGAGGTAGAATACTATTTTTCTACTCATGGTTTGATTTTTTACTTTAGCCAACTCTAGCCAAGCCTCCCTCCCCTAAATAAAAGGATTAAAGACCACTAGCTATCAGACCTAAAACATGGTATGGAAATATACACTGATGCTCATGGTTTTTTTATTGCAGCATTTTATTCAACTAAAGATCAAGATTATATATATGATTATTTTGGGTTTGGGGGAACAATTTATTGATGCTAAAACCTTGGCAAGAAACTTTTAATATCTCATTTGTATATTTTAATGTCTTGTCTATTTGGTTTCATCTCCCAAACCTTCCATTCCATTTTTTTATTAGGTCAAGTATTTTGAAGTTATATTAACTCTCTAGGTGTTTTTTCAGCTGTTAATGAGGATAACTCTAATTTTTCCACATTGCCTATGCTTGAATCCTTGTTGATCTAGACATCTCCAAGGATCTCCTTAGAAACATCACTTTGAAAGTTGTTGTTCAGTCTTGATATCAACCCCTATATTATGAAGGAATTCCATTTTTTCAAGTCAAAGATGTTTTGCTTTAAGTCATATTGTAGTAGATTGCCCAAAAATTATAGCTAAATCAATAATTCAAACTACATGGTGGAAAGATGCATATCCAAAGAACCTATCATTTTAAGCTCTAAGAAAGGAATCATGATCTCTTCCTCTACATGATTGTAGTAAGAAAAATTCCCCAATTCATGTGAATAATTTGGTTAAATTCACCATTTTGAAAGAAGATACTCCTTAGGTTAGAAAGAGACCTTTCTAAAGTTAGATATATATTCACATGTTTAAATTTTAGTAAATGATTTTTATGTGTTCTTTTTAGTTTTTCTATCGTTGAGTTTTCCTTTTTGGTCCAAATGATAAAATTATGTATAATATATATGCATGTATAATTGAAATAAACACACCACTTAAAAATTTATTTTAAGGGATAATGTGACCAAATCACATGTATTATTGTTGAATTCTTTCAATTAGCATAATAAATGGCATTGTTGTCAAGTTCAACATGGACTACAAAATAATGGTAACTTCATATTTTGATTGAAAATTTATTGAAAATTTTGAGGACTATCTTACATTGTTGTAATATTGATCTATATGATAAAGTTTTCTTTTTGTATTAAATATTTTTTTAATGCACCACCTGAAATTTTTGTTTATAAGCCAGGTCTAGGTCATTATGGGCATTATCTTGGCACTAATGTGGATTAATTCTACCAGGTTGTTGGGGGTATTGACATGATGGCACAGGCAATAGCATTGGCCAAAAAACCTCATGTTGTGGTAAATGTCTCGTGTCAACTAGAAGTTATTTAATCTTTAGTAAGAAATGGTGGAAAATTTAGGTTACAAATTTTTATTGTCCATCATAACAAATTATATATTTTGATCCTTTTCTTTTGGTAATTATTTTCCTAAAAGGATTTACACTTTCCATAATGAAGTATGTTATTATGATTCTTTATATATTTCAATGACTAACTACTAGCATAATCATATTTTGTAAGTAATCATCATTGTTTTCTTTGTTTATGTTACATTCAGATCTATATGTTCAAATATGATAATGTCCATGACCAATGGAAGAAACATGAAGTGAAGATCAAGGATGAAAAAAAATTACTTTTTGGTGAGACACGCGTAGCTTTATTTGGTTGCAGGTAAGTCATTTTAAATGTCCAATGATAAGCTTCCATAAGATATTTCATGAGATAAGTGTTACATGGGTTATTTTTTTTCTTTTAATTGATGTTATGTTATGTGTATTTATGTACATGTCTAATACAATTCAATTCTTCAAAAATCTAGAATAAATTCCCTAGGGTGAGGTTGGTGCAAAGTATGTGGTTGAATCAATAGGAGTCTTTACTGATAAAGAGAAAGCAACTGCACACTTGAAGGTATGTCATTTTTGACCTCTAATAATTTTGAATTAGCAAGCTTTTAGTAGAAGACTCTATGTAAGTTTTATTTTGTATCAACATTTTTTATCATTCTGGGATCTTTTTGGTAGATGGCATTCTTCATCTTGATGATTGGATCACATAATGTGATTTGTTGATACAAAAAAATTTGCACAGTAATGGACCATGGAAATATCATGTCTCTAGTACTTTTATTATATAAGGTATTTGATATTCTTTTCAAGTAGCTAGTTAGCTACTGTTATCACGCGGGACCCTCAACCCCTCCCTTCAGACCTGTGTGGTCTTTGGCTAACCTCTCTAGTGGCACCCTCACTGATAGTTCGAGCTTTTGGTGTAGTGGTAGATGGTTTGTGTTAACAAACTGGCGACTCTACTAGGGAGGGGTTCAATTCCCACCAGTGCTCCTTACTTGCCTCATGGTCGACTGTGTCCATTACGGACCTCTTGGCTCGAGGGGCTAAGCTGTTATCACGTGGGACCCTCAACCCCTCCCTTCGGACCCGCGTGGTCTCTGGCTAACCTCTCTGGTGGCACCCTCACTGACAGTTTGAGATTTTGGTGTAGTGATAGTTGATCTATGTTGACAGCTACATTAATTTTGTTCTAGAATTAGGAATGTGATTCTAGATGATCTTAAAGTTAGTAGCAGTTCATGTGTGGACATTATGGTTCAATTCATATATGTCATTTTATTGTTTCATAGATCCTATAGGCTATACCTTGGTTGTTAATGAAATTTTTATGTCTCTAATAATAATTTTTAAAATAATTTTCTCTATATTGATGTAAGAGTGTTGAACTTGACTAATGAATTTTAGGTGACTATTCACTTTAGTAGGAAATAGTAATTTTTTTCTTGTTGGTCATTCTCAAGAAGGTGCTAAAAAGTGGTCATCTAAGCTCCCAGCAAGGATTCCCTAATGTTTATTGCTGGGGTTAATGAGAACAAGTATAAATCTGATTTGAACACTGTTTCAAACCCTAGTTGTACAACATACCCCTTTCTTATGAAGAAAAAAATAGTTGTTGTTCGTCTGAAAGAGAAAGAAGGGACCTTCACATGGTGGCCAATAAAATATTTGAAAAAAATGACATAGTTGATGTTTATCATGTACTAGCTATTAGACAACTTGGCCCACTACTTTATGCAATAGTTTGAATGTGTTGTTCAGGTATCTTAGTGTTTTTTGTCTATTTTGGAGCTGTATAAGCATCAAAAGGCATTGTAACTCAGTTTTCTCAGTCACAACACTGATAAACACACTTTGTAACACATTTTCCAAAGCAAAGAAACATATTTTTGTCTTGTATCTGTTGTAAGAACACCTACTCTCAATAAAATTTTAGTATTTTTCCTTCTTAATAGCTATTTCATTATGTGCAAATGAATGATTGATTATGCTTTTATATGTTTTATGTTTAAACCTCAAAAGCATTGTTTCATTTCTAGCACTTTTAGACATAAATCGATGAACAAAAACAATTTAATAAATAAACTACCAATTGACTATTTATATATTACCAATTAACAAAAATCAGTGAATAAATGACAAAATATATGACTAAATATACTACCAGTTGACAAAAATCAGTGAATAAATACTACCAATTGACAGAAATCAATGACTAAAAATATACTACCAAATTGATCAATCAAAATAACCAATTAATGACTGGCAACTAATGGTCACATGACCAAGCTCAGTGGATAATATGACTATATATATAACTATATCAATGAATAAATATACAGTCAAATCAATCAATCAAAATGACCAAATAAATGACTAAAACTGGTTTAGTCATAAATTTGGTTGTGTTATAAATGACTAGCAATAAACTACTAATGGTCACGTGACCAAGTTTAGTCATTTATAAGCATTTTTTAGTAGTTTTTTCAGTCATATATTGTTGTTTATGTACTAGTGAAGGATCAAAATGGAATCGAGATGACAAACCTAGATGGAAGATTATAGTCCTTGAAATGAGCTCTCCATCAAGTCTAGTTTTAATATATATTGGTTTTATTATGTATTTTTTTAGTTTAGTTCAACATAGGTTTCCACTAAAAATCAAGCTCTTTGTTCTGCACATGTGGAAAAATAGTAGATTATAAAAAAAATCTAAAAAATATCTAGGTGCTTAGTATTAATGTCCTTGATCCAACAACAAAAAAGAATTTCGATACATACAAAAAGGTTGTGTTATACAGTACACCTATGTCTAAATTGTAATTGGTTTGACTTCAAAACTTAATTAAGAAAACAATATTTAGTAAAACACTATGAAGCCAAATGAAGGAGTTGGATATTGTAGGTGCAAATCTAAATTTGAAAAAAATAGAATTTTATCCCTCATAGAAAAAAAGTTGTTTTATATAGTAAGCATCACTCTTTAAAAATGGAGTTTACAATTAAAAACTAGTTATCAAAAGAGATGGAAAAAGAAATGCAATTTGATTCCAATTTTTTTAAATATATATATAGAATCTATAGACAAAATGTCACAAATCACTAGTTTGCATCATCTTCAAATTCCTCATGGTTTGGTACCTATAGGTGTCTAAAAGTGAATATTTAGTTAAAAATGTTTAGTTCAATGTCAAGTTTGGCCAAAAAATGTGACCCACTATTGTGGGATCACTCATAACCCTTGCCTTATAAAATGTAAATTTGAATATGGAAATTCCACCTCCACCACCTTTTTCCATCCACCTAGGTGCATCATTATGCATCAATGGAGGAATATCTATCAGGGACGCACATGCACCACATGGAATTCCACACACCACACTACTATCCTAACAAGATTCCTACCTTTGGAATCTACAAAGGTGTTACATTTCTCCATTGGTGGTGAAATGTAACATTTCTTTCCTCCTTGACTGATGAATTTTGACCCTTGTACCCCCTTTTCGCCATTCAAATTATTTCACTTTCATTCATTCATTCCTTCTTCACACTCTTCTCCAATCTCAAGCTTCTTCACTCTTAGCTCCATTCTTTCTTTCTCAAGCTTCTACATCACTATATTCTTGGTTGCAAGTTGATGCTTTTAGATCCTACACCACATTTGTTGCAATAATGCTCCCATTGAAGGATTCACAAATATTCTCCTTCCACTACTTTCCTTAAGCGTTTGTAGCTGTGAAGGTGATATTGTCCATCACTATTTTCTCTTCACTCATTTTGTTTATTATGTGGCATACTTGTTGTTGGTGCTTTCTCTTAGGACCATCACTTCCTTTCTATCTCTTTATCATTTTTTGTATTCTATGACTATTTGGATGTCTGTGGAGGTGGGAACACCGAAGCAGGGGACTAACTGAGGTAGACCTCTAAAAAAAACCCCAACATTTTTTTGTCTTCATGTGTGCAAATGTGTGTGAGTGGAGCTATTTGAAGATTCAATTTGTAGGTGGAAATGTCTAATTTATCACCCTCTCTTTGTCTATTCTAGCATAAATTTCCTCTTGTTACACTTTTAGTTATGTACTTTCTAGCATTCTTTCATCACATAAAACATCTTATAGTTAGGAAGTTAGCAAGTCTCATTGAGTTTCATCCTCTTTTCTGGACCTCTATTTGTACAAATTCCAATGTACTTCAGAGACACTAGTGTGTTGTGCTAGAGTTCATTATCTGTGTTGCCATCCTCAAACAGTGAGTTGTCTGGGAAATAGGACAAACCCTTGAAATTGGCTCTTTTGACCCCATGAACATTCAGTTTAGTAGAAGCAGCAAGCCACATGTCCTTCCTTTTTAGCCTCAATACCTTGCCCCTTCTAAATTTTTTAGCAAACTTGATGTAGTTTAGGGTAACCCATTGCTTAGGACTCTCCCGTGACTTGGATCCCTAACCTGGTGAGTCCGCCTTCTCTGCAACATAAAATAAAAAAAAAAAAATGAATAATCAAAGATCTAGATTAGAAAAATAGAAATAATCAACTGTTCAACCTCTTTAGTGATCCCACAATCATACATCTACAGTCTTAGAGAATTGAGCTTAGTGTAGAAGCCTGGGATATTATCAAAATATGTAGGATTAAGACTCATAAGTTTATCCTCCAATTTAAATTTCCTCATTTCAACTAGGTAACCAAAGACACTCTCTAATGTAGTCCAAATTTCATTAAGATGTGCACAAGATGCAACATGATATTTAAGATCTCGAGAAATGCACAACATTAGAGTACCAAGTGCTCCATCCCTTCTATCAAACCATTTTTTTTGTAGCTCTTGTGGGTTTTGAATCTACATGCCAAGTGTGATTCTTTACAACTTCAATTTTAGCAATAAAACCCCCACTTGTGATTTCCATTCATGTTAGTTATATGGAGTAAGAAGTATAACTTTTGGAAAATCCATCATAAAATAAAAATTTACAATATAGTCCTAACAATAAATTACCCCTCATAGTACAAAAAAAACCCCTTTGTGTCAAATAAAATGCCACCCTTTTTGTAAATTTATAAGTTAAGCCAAAGTACCAATCTAGACTCAAATTAAAATTTTGAAATTCTAGAAAGAAATATGAAAAATGTGCATGCACAAACCTGAAGTTCTCTTGAATACCTTTTTGATGCCATAAGAATTGAGAAAAAATGGAGTTTGAAGAAAAAATTTATGCACTCAAAGCTTGAAAAAAAGATCTAACTTCAAGCTAAAAAAGCAAGCATAAAACTACAAAATATGAAGAAATAACCTGCACCACTAGAAAATTGATAGAGCCAACTTTCCATCAATATCTCATTTCCAAAAATGACCTCTTCAATCAAAATTTATAGAAATTTGAAAAATAACCCTATTAGGACTATAAGGGACAAAATTAGGGCCCTAGGGACTAGCTCTAGGTCACCCATGTGACCACAACTCACAGGTGGCAATGGGGTGGCATTCTCAAAGGAGCCACCCGCTAGTAGGAAAAAATTAGAGGATCCATATGGGTGTCAAGTACTTGCATCACTCAATGGTTAAGCCCTAGGGGCAAGTCATGAGACTTCCCACTCAAAGTCGTGGGCTCAACAAAAACCCAATTTTTTTAATTAAACAAATCTGCTAATGTATGATTTGAAAAACTCATACTTGTTGACATACTACAAACTGATGTAAATAGTGTGCAAATTTGATGTGAACATAGAGAATATTCTCTAAAGAATATACTAGATTCCTCAAAATATGATGTTGATTGTAAACCTGCTGATGCATGTGTATGAACTGTAAGGACAAAAATGGCAGTGGGGAGGAAAAACCATTGAGGGCTCAAGGAAAAAGTGTCCAAATTTGAAAATTTTATAGTCACTCCTTAGGTTTTTGGGACTTCCAAATGTGATGGTAGGTTAGATTTGGCCAAAAGTACTTCAAAAATTCAGCTCCCTCCAAGATCTGACAACATTAACCCTACTTGAAACCTTGTAGACCAGAAAATTAATGATAATAATAAAAAATTTGACAAAACAAAAGGCAAATCTAAATTTCTTTAATGCCCATGATTCAATTGTGAGGTCCTTGAAACCCCATACTACTCTAGAAAAATCTCATGCACAAATTACCCTCAAATTTGGGAAGAAATTTGCAACATTAGAGCTTTGATACCATTTTCTATGTTTATAAAATTATGTAACTTAAAAAGGCATCACAACCTATGACCACATGTTTTAGTTTATAAATATTATATAACCTAAAACTTTATTTTATAAATAGTGTTTCATATTAATAAAAAAATGTACATATATACTATGTATACATATCTAATGCATATACATTCTAATATGCACATAGAAAAATAAAAATATACAATTAGTAATTTTAACCCAATAATGTATGTATATCTATATATTATACATATTTTTTATATATTATTTATACACTTGAAATCTAAATAAAAAATATGTCTGCAATATAATATCATATATATACATATACATATAAAAATTGGGATTCCTTAACTAGATAGCTTGCTTCCTTCCTCATTCCTTAGCTCTTTCCTCAATTTGTGTAAAGATAAATGAGTAAAGGAGAAAGAGAGTGCTTCTAAATACTATTTTAGGGTTACTTGTGTTGTGCTAATGATTAGGGGTCACAAAGTGTGTTTAAGGTAAATAATACTCTTTTAAGTGGGATAAATTTTATTCAACTTAAGTATATTGCAATCTTAAGGAAAAAATATAAATTATTGATGTTGTGCAAATTTAAGACTATAGAGTTGAATATTTATTGCATATGACATACATTTTTAATTGTGGTAACAACTCACATTTTAATTAGTTAGATAAATCATTTTATTTTTTTAGTTTTAAGTGGATGGTGGTTAATTAAATAAAAATTCAAAATTAAGTTATAATTTCTTTAATTTCACAAATTAATTTAAATGATTTTTTTTAAATATCAATCAAAGAGTATCATTTAATTTTAGGCTAGTTAAATGCTTTAGTAAAGTAAACTTTATGTTATAGTAAATATTTACTTAGAAATTGGTATATTTAATCATTCAAAGAGTTGTGGTTAATTTATTTATTTGTAACTAAATGTATTTTAAATGTTGGTTTAATTAGATAAAAATTTCAAAATTAAATGTAGTTTTGTCTAGTTAGGAATTAGTTGTTCTTAGGAACTAGGTCTAGCTCTAGAGGCTTGACCACTTCATTTCTACTTAGAAACCTAGAATAAATGTATCTTGAGGAGGCCCTCCTTGAGGTGTTCTACATAGGGATGCCAAAAACTCTCATTAGGTTACCTTCATCATTGTAGGGTGCGCAAAAAGGGTGTCACAAAACTCACTCTTCTAACCCCTTTCCTCAACACACATGACATGATTGTTGTGACATTGCATGTAGAACATCAACATGTGCACACATTACTCTAGATCAAGTTGAGCATGGTAGAAATTAATGGATAGTGTTCTAAGAAAAATAATTTATTGATCAATATTTCATGTCCATGTACAAATATGGATATGATAGATATAAATTTTATCATTTAGCATATACTATTTTTTTTAGCCACATTTAAAGAAAAAATTGGACAAATTCACCAATAAAAACTAACATTATTTAAAAAAAAAAATTGCTATAAAATTATTTTATTTTTAAAATTGCAGGAATATTTGCCAACAAAAATCAATCATGTGAACATAATTTGAAAAAAATTGTTATGATTTTTTCTAAAGTTGACATGTATTCGCTACAAAAAAAAGTTATCTCTAAAGTAGTGTCCTATACTTCATGAATGCATTGATATAAAAAGTGGATATCACCAAATTTGAAGAAACAAGGGTGACAAATGGATGATACATTTTAACAAAATAATATGAGTAACCAATAATGTTATTTAGATTGATGAATGCATCGAATGTTTTATCGAGACTCATGAATGAGATATTGAAGTTATTAGTCCCTGCCTTTATAGCAGGAGACTAATGTTTTCAATTGAGCAAAGAGCAAATTTAATTGTGTGTTATATAATACGATGTTAATCCAAAATTTCAATTTTCTATTTATTTTGCTGGGAGGAAAATTACTATTTATCTTCGTCTGCATTAGCGGGTGCCTAATTTCCTAGGGGTTTACATTTTATAGCAATAATTTTAAACAGGTTGTTCAATCATCGGGAGAGGGCAAAGTATTACGCTTGTTTCCCTAATGTTTTGTCTATTTTTTCAAGGGCGGGCACATGGACCTAGAACTGGGCGCGCGGCAATACAGTTGTTTGTGGCGGTCTCTAATAAGTCACGTGCCACATTTTGCATACATGCCTATGAGGGCAATTGCGATAAAAATCCCCTGGCGATTTTCAGAAGGGGCATTTTTTGCCCTGTTGGCTTGGAGAAATTGCTTCGTTTTTTAGTCACTGGCCCTGTCCATACCCAGTGCAAGCCAAACCCAAACTTTCCCAGCAAACTGGTAATAGAGTTTGAAACTTCTATCTTTAATAGCAAATAAAATGGAATAGTGATTTAGTTTGGTGTCCCGTTCTCTGAAAACGAACATGTCTGTTCGCAGATTGGATTTTATGAAGAAGAGATGGTAAAGTCAACACGTGAAGGAACAAAGGGCATGGTTTCCGATCAGATATCTCAAGCTGTTTTTCCAACATCCAATTTGCATCACTTAATGCAAGAATCATCGCCGGCTAAGGTGCAGCCCCAATTTCTGCTCCTGCTTGCCTGTTTATTTGTTTATCTTGATTGCTTTTGTGCTTTAAATGCATGGCATGTGCCCTATGCAATTAGATTCTTTTTTAGGCCTCTTCTATATAGCTGTAAAGTTCTTTCAAATTAAGCATAGATTTGCCTTTTCTATCATTTGCACGCCCCTTTAGCAGTTCTTAGGAAGTTTTGTTTCTAGTGTTTGTTATGGTACCACATATCAAGCAACTTGCAGTTATGAGCTAGAGATTGTGTTGCATATTATTTATAATGGTTTCTGCGATTTTTTAAAATGTCAAAGTTCATTAAGCTGCAAATAAAAGAATTGTTTGTAATGCTTGTTACTAAGAATGCTACCTGCTTATTAGCATATTAGAAAAAAAAAAAGGAAGCCGTTGTTTAATTTTTTCTATGGGTATAGTGTAGGGCCTTGTGAAGCTTCCAAAAAATCTACTTGGAAAAGCACTTAGTGTCAAAAACACTAAACAGGTGTGTCTTGAATTGATATAAGATTAAGGTTTTGCTTGGAGCACTGCCTTATAACTTGTCACCCTGATATTTTGCTTTTACCAAGTGCTGCATCAAATGCCTCGTGTCTCCTCTTTGGATGCTCATCTAGACAAAGCATTGCAGTGGTTGGAAATATGCTACTATTTGATTTTAATTTTTAAGTTTAAATCATGTGATTAATTGATCGGTTTTTGAAATATGGATACTGATGTGTCTGGATCAAATATTGTAGTATTCTTTAAGAGCAGAGATTATGGCCATGGAGCAAGACGAAAACAATATTTCTACTCACAAGTCTGCAAACAAAATTGACAATGGTATGCAAATTTTTTCCATTCATTTCTATTCACATTTCACTAAGTTGCCTTGCTTGCTATCGTTTATAGTTTGTGTTTTATAGAGATAAAATTTCAATCTTTTTTTTCAGTTTGGAGTTTATTTGCAAATACTTTTCTACTTTTATCAGCATTGATTTCCTTTGTTGCAGGCTGTAGGAAAATACAAAGTCAAACAAAATGCACAATTTCTACAGAACAAAGAAGAACGAAACACAATATACAGCATACAGCCAAGAATATAAAAAAACAGAACAATGTTTTGTATTGAAA